>OVAN01000117.1:0-89374 GCA_900406275.1 Anastatica hierochuntica | reverse complement strand
AAGAAGCTAAAGCAACCAACTAGTTTCTTCGTGAATGGGGTTTGATTCAGATTCAACGACAAGGATTTTTACGAATATCTTCGAACAAAAAAAAAAAATTAAAATTGGATCGTACACGTGTCCCACGCGGGTCAACCCGAAACGGACACGGGTCAACGCGAAACGGGCCCGTTTGAACGGGAAACGGACCCCGTTATGCCATGATAACCGACATAAAATCCACCTCGATTTGCGCGCTAACCGCGTATAAACCGTGTATAAACCGAGTATTTTAGACCGTATTTTTATACGGGCTATTTTAAAAAGTGTGGGCCGAAACAACATTTTGGGCCGCTCAAATAAGTCCAAAAATTAAACAGATTTTGAAGCAAGCCCACAATCTCCCCTCTCGATTTTCGATAGAAAGATAAAAGAATGACGAAATCGACAGAGACGAGATGAATCACTTGCTCAGATCGATATCTACAAAACAAGTCTTGCTTTGCACAGTTCTGTTACCATTCACGCCTCTCCTCATCTTCTTGGTTCTCAGGTTCCAACACTTCTTGATATATCGACAAGTATCTTCCTTGATGTTGTTGTTCTTGTCGGATTCTAGTCTACCTTTTAGAGATTGGTGGCTTTTAGATATACTCTGTAGAGAGAATTGATTCTTAATGAGCTTGTAATGAGAGAGAGAGAATCTGTCTTCTTGATATCTCAACAAGTATCTCAAGAACCAAAACTTTCGAAATCGATAGTGTTTTGATGGCATTCTTATTTGAAATCTGTATTCTTGATATCTCAACAAGTATCTCAAGAACCAAACTTTCAAAATCGATAGTGTTTTGATGGCATTCTTATTTGAAATCTTTATTCTTGATATCTCAACAAGTATCTCAAGAACCAAACTTTCGAAATCGATAGTGTTTTGATGGCATTCTTATTTGGAATGCAGGGTGAAGATACAGAATGGGTAAATGTTACTATCTCTAACCCCAAGCCATCTTCAGATGATTGGATCGGAGTTTTCTCTCCTGCGAAATTCGAGTAAATTTTACTCATCTTACAACTCTGCTTCTTTGATTGTAAATGTCATTATTATAACTTAGTCTTTGTTGTATAGCTCATCTAGTTGTTGGCCAACAGATGACAAAGAGAAAGCTCCTTACATTTGCTCATCTCCTTTGCACTTTTCTCTGGAGGACTTTCAAGTGTAAGTTAACTATCATTGTCTCAGTGTAGTTAGTATATTGTACCTTCAATCTCAAGTGGAGTTCTTGATCTTTTGGAAATACCGCAGCCAAAACTTCTCGGGGTTTCGAATTCTGTGGCTTTCGTCAATCCTAAAGCACCTGTCTACCCGCGTCTTGCATTAACAAAGAATTGGGACGAAGTTAGAGCTTTGGAAGTTTAGAAAGATTCAAACTTTGGAATTCATACCAGCCATCTTTTTGTTCGGAATCTTTCACTAAAACAAGGCTTGTTTTTGAGCTTTTTATAGATGACTGTAACATGGACGAGTGGGTACAACAAAATGCTTCTCTATGTTGTTGCCTCGTTTGTATGGTTCTCACTTTACTACAATTTGTTTCTTGCAAATCTCTTTTTATCAATATAACATTGTATACATTGGATTGAAAAGTCGTTTTATTCCTTCTCATTTCCTCTCCTTTGGCCGCTGCGTAGAGATTCCTTATTGCAGAGTTATGATTGTTTGTTCTGTGATGTGAATGGAACGTGGTAAGAGAAACCTGAATGTCTGATATACTGATACCTCTTGATTCGTTTCAGTGTATCTCTGAGCTTGTTGTGTTTAAGTTTAGGCTTCTTGTAAGATTGGTATTCCCATGGCTTATGAACCATTCACTTATCTATATCCTAGTGTAAATGTTGGTCAACATGTGTTTATGTGTTTGTAACTGTGACATTGCAGGCAGCTCGAGATCAAAGAAAACAGTAACAAACAGCAAATCGCCTAAGTTCAGAGTATGAGTGAGAGCTTCCAAGGCTGAGCAAGCTAAGGATGTTTCAGTTCAAGACCAATGTACACTAAGTTCAGGCAACCGCAGGTGAAAGAGGAGGTGCTGTTCGATTTTGTGGACGCAAAGGAAGCGGAAGTGGCTTACATTGTAGGGAACAGTCAAGTGAAGGCGAAGCGAAACTCGGTGTCGCACAAAACAAAATAAATGTCAGAAGTGGGATTTGAACCCACGCCCTCTCACGAGGACCAGAACTTGAGTCTGACGCCTTAGACCACTCGGCCATCCTGACATGTTGTTTGTAATTCAACATCTATATAATCAACTACAAACTACAGCTTTGAATTCACCACAACCAGACTTACATTGTCATTGTATACTATAATTGCTTGATTGTCATTGTATACTATAATTGCTTGAGAAACACAACTTTGAAAATTTCGCTCATCTTGAAAATCTTTTTAGTTATACAGAGGCATAAGGGAGAGACAAAGAGTACTTTAACCCCTTGATGATCAACAAGGATATAGAACCATAAAACAAAGTTCCAAGTATCAACCAGGGGGAAAATTTCCAAGTTCATTGACAAAAACCGAAAGAGCAACCTAAAAACCGCCCGAAACAAGTAACATGGGTAAAACATCTAACACATAACTTCAACACCACTTCACAACACCCTTTAGAGCTATCGACGAATAAACCCTTTTCTGCTGTAAAAACCTATTCTCTCTTCTTGTTCTTCAATGGGCCCATTGGGATCTTGCTCAACACCTTTGAGTCCAACACTGCATACTGCTTCTTGAGCTCAATCATCGCTTTCTCACCTAATGGATCAACTTTGTCTTCATACTTGTCGTATGCAAGAGGAACCGTGAAGAGAAGCACAAGGCCTGTTGCAGAAGACAAAAATTTAGTCTTCATAGTTCAGTGAAGCAAGAGAAGGAGAGTACTAAACGGTTTGGAATATTAAGCCTTACCTATGTATGCCAATGTCAAGAAATTGCAACAACCGCCCAAGATCGAAAGAACCCACAAGCCAGCAATAGCCTATTCAAATCATATGACACATTACTGTCAAATACTAGGACGAACATAGAAGATACTAAGTCTCTCACAGTTTCTACTCAGCACTGTTGGACTTACAACAAGGAACTTCTTGAGATCCCTTCCGGATGCAATGTCACGAAGAGAAGAGAATCCACGGTTGATCTCGATTCTAAGTCCAGTCGCAAGTTGAAGAATAGGTTCTTCAGGGATATGAACTTCAGGTATCTTTGGTGGGGACCTGAAACAGAATCAATCAACAATAATGAGAAAGTGAATACAATCACCACGCATCCTTCACAAATCAACATTTCATTAGATTTGGTTATTGAACTTACTTGTTGATAAGCATGGTGGCATTAGACCAAAGAAACAACACAGCAAGAACAACAATCATCACATGACAGATCAAAGTGAGAAGATGATACTCCATTAATTCAAACAGAACCCATAAGGCTGTAGCTCCACCAAGTACACCACCAGACATCTTCTTGTCCTTCCACATGAATATATCAGCCGCTGCAATAGCAAGAATCATCAAACACTTCATCCACAATCCATTGAATCAATCACAGAAGAAAACATAGAACTTTATACACATATCATCACTCAAGTGATTGATCCAGATTCAAACAACAAATCGACATGAAAGCAAACCCATTTTCTCAAATCAAACAACACATATAGGAAACAGATCAAAACCAAAAACCCATAAGAAATAATACAAAATCTGATGAAGAAATGAAACCAGATCTGTGAAAAAACTTACGCTTTCCACCACCGAGAACCTTATGCACAGGCTTCTCTCTGCCGAACAAGCGATAAACTTTCGATTTCATAGACGACGGAGAGGAAGGCTTCTTGTGATCCTCATCATCAGATGAAGAAGATGAAGAAGAATCTCCGCCGTGGTGGATCTTCTCCGATATCTTGTCCATCAAAGATTCCCTCTCCACAACTTCAACAGCTGGCTCTGAACCGGTCACAGATTCGTCGTGCTTATGTTCCTCCGCCATCTTCACCGATCGATCTTTAGCTTCCGATTTCAAATCGAACAACAAAAACTCTCACAGTACTTTTAAGCTGCTTCTTCCGACAAAGTTTTCACCTTTGAGAGAAAGAAAGAAAGATCTCGAGAAGCTTAAAATAGAAGAAACTCAAATCTCAACCGTTGAAATATTTGGTTCTGATCTGAGCCGTTGGTTGGTTCGGATCCAAACCGACACAAAGGGAACATTAAAACTTTTTTTTTTAAAAAGGAACGGACATGTGACGCCGTCTGAGTTAACGATTATCGTTACGTGGCGAGGCTAGGAATAGGGTAATATTCGAGTGTCACGCGGCTCAAATTCAGATAGTGTACGCCCAAAATTTCTGATTGCATGACACGTGGATAAGTCATAATGGTTTGAGATAAGTTAGGCCCATTAAACTTTTAAACTAGGCCCATTTAAGTAATAAAAACGACAGCGTTTTAGTTGAGAAACCTCTCTCATTTCTTTAACCGTTCCTAAACCCACTCGCTCTTTCTCTGTGAGTAAAACAAAACAACAATGTTGCTCCGTCGTGTAACAACACTACCCAAAACCCTACAAAATCTCCGGCCGTTTTCTCCGGCGGCGACCGCTTTAGCTCTCGATTCGATCGAAGCTTATTCTCAATTAACTTACCTCCCTGGATTCCCGAGACCCGATCCGAAATACGCAGAGACGATCCTGGCCATTCCACGGTCAGATTCCGGCAAGAGCATCTCGGCGAAAGAGCGTAAAGCAGGTCGTGTTCCTTCGATCATATTCGAACAGGAAGATGGACAACACGGAGGGAACAAGAGACTTGTCTCCGTTCAAACGAATCAGATCAGGAAGCTTGTTACTCATCTAGGTTACTCTTTCTTCCTCTCTAGGCTCTTTGATGTCGAGGTTAGGCCTGAGATTGATTCTGGTGATGTCATTGAGAAAGTCCGAGCGTTGCCCAGATCGGTAAAGTCTTCATTTTTATCTCACTCTTGAGATCGATGAAACATGGGTTTGTATTGAACTAATCAGATTCTATGGAATGTTTTCAGATTCATTTGCACGCAGGAACCGATGCTCCGTTGAATGTGACATTCATAAGAGCACCTCCTGGTGCTTTGTTGAAAGTTGATATCCCTCTTGTGTTCATAGGAGATGATGTTTCTCCTGGATTAAAGAAAGGTAAAAGACAAAGCCCTTGCTGAATCTAATATCAATAGAGATTTGCGTTTGTTCTCAATGTATGATAATTCATCGGCTTAATATCGCGCTAGAGTGATCAAATATGTTGTGTCCTGCATAGTATATACTGAAGTACATTTGCTAAAAGCAGTTTCTGAGTTTTGAAGTAGTTAGTCTTAGGTCAAGCGATGCTACCCTTAGTTTCTAGTCGGTAACGAAGTGATGCTAGTCGGTAATGACTTGATATAGGTTTTATTGAGCTTCTAGTCGGTAACGAAGTGATGCTACCCTTGGTTTCATTCACCCTTTCTTGGACTTAGCTAAGATTCAATGGTGACATGTAATCATCACTTAGTCATGTCAACGACGATTGCTTTATGCTTCTTGTGTTATGGAAATTATACTTAATCGCTGAGAAATCCTTGGGGACGCTTTAGTAGATGTTTTCCGGTGTAAGTGATACTGGTTTTGAAGCATTTATTGTCTTCTTTACTGGTTTGTATCTCTGGATTCTTGTCCGAATGCATTTAAACACCGTCTTTTTGGCATTCTCACTGTTAACACTTTTTCTGGGATCTCAAAGTTAATACATTGGCACCTAAAAGTTTTTTGTTAGACCTCCATTTTGATCACCATTTCTCTTTAATCTTTTGCAGGAGCATCTTTGAATACGATAAAAAGAACAGTAAAGTTCCTATGCCCATCAGAGATCATCCCACCATATATAGAAGTAGATCTCAGCCAATTGGATGTTGGACAGAAGCTAGTAGCAGGAGACCTCAAGGTTCATCCGGCCCTTAAGCTTATAAAGTCCAAAGACGAACCTATTGTTAAGATAGCCGGAGGACGTGTCTCTGACCAGCAAAAGAAATAAAACCGGTGCGTCATAATACTGCAATTTTCAGTACGATCCAGACGTTGATCCTATTGTTTTCTTCCTTTTTCAAACTTTGAATCGATCTTTCTTAGGATTCAAGATCCTTTAGGATGGGGTTTTTGTTTGTGTGTGTTTATTAGTGTTACCGGAAAGTTTAACCGAGGGCTCTAGTTTCCGGCTGGAATAATCTATCTTTCGATCCTACAGATGCAACAGACATTTATAAATACGCATAGAAAGGATCAAGAATCGATCTTTTTAGATTTCGACAAGTTCATGTTCTGAAACAATTATATGTAGGATTCAAGGAATTTTTCGTTATCTTCATGGAACAATCCGTCTTAAGATGAACAGACTTCTTGAAAATCTTGATCATCTTCACATTACCGATAACTTCAACACTAGTTCTCAAGTCCACCCCTCTTCCATTTAAATCCTCCATTAAACTTGGAACATATGCTAGTAGCCTCGTCGTAACAATCTCAGCCGTCAGATTCATCTTAACCGTCCGTTTAGCCGGAATAGTTTCCCTTCTTACAATACTCTTCAATCGTTCACTGTAAGGAGACGAAACCATAGCTTTCTTGACTCTAAACCGCGCCGCATTGGGGTTATGTAATGAGATCTCAACCAAGACCGTAGCATTTCGGTTGACTTTACCGTTGACTAAATCTAAAGGTTGGATGAAAGAGATGGATTGGACGGCGAGATTCGGGTTACGGAAATGAAAAACTGTAAGGGAGAGTACAATGAAGGTGACTGCGATGAGTAGAGTTAAAGATGCGACCAAACCGCAACATAAGATGAGTTTGGTCCGAGAGTGATGATGATGGAAGTGTTTGGTTAGGTCGTGGTACTGATCTTCGTGTGGTTGATCACTTGGAGTAGTGAGAGAAAGTGGAGCTAAAGGCTTAGTTTGATCCTCTTTAGACTTAGCCATGGCTAACATTTGAGTTTCTTGTATGTGTTGTAACAAAATTTTACAATATAGTTTTTTATTCATGTTATATATATGTGATTATATTTGTAATGGAGATGTAAGTTTTGGAGACGCGTTTTGTTTGGAAAATACATATGTCTTGACTATTGACTTTTGGTGAATGGAAATGTTAAGTGTGAAGAGTTTGATTTTAGTGATGTGAAGCTTCTATTGGATGTGTGATTAGTTTTATTGGTGCTAATTTAACCGAGTCCATTAAGGAAAATTGTGTAATATACATTTTTAATTTTTTGTATAACACATAAAGATTCAATGAATTTGAGGTGAAGTAACCAATCCGGTGGTTAGAGGTCTACATAGAAAAAGATTAAGGTCTCTAATCATATCATTTTTAAGTTTTTGAGAAAAAGAATGTGTGTTTACACATATATTTTAAAAAGTCTAATATAAAAATTACTGTATTTAAAGGTCTAAATTAATTTGCCAAAAAAGGTCTAAATTAATAATAATTTTTTAATATCTAACTAGGATATGTATATATTTTAATTAATTTTAAATTATAATTTCTTTTTACAACTTATACAAAACCATCGAAAAAACTGATTTAACTACGAAAATCACTGACCAAACATTAATTAAAAAGTGATACCATATTGGTTGCCCAATTTGTATTTTAATATTTTAAGAAAAAGATGCACGTGAAAGTTATATTTATATTTTAAAGGTAAAGTTGATTTTCTTTGAGTATTATAAAAAATGATTACTAACAATAATATTCAACGAAAATATTTTTTTTCAATATTAGATAATCCCAATTTTCGGCTTGTAAGATACGACAGATGATGACTATTGACTAATAAGTAGCTCAAAGAATCAGTCCACACCAATGCTGAGTGTGAGTCATACAACACGACCAAAGTATTTTGAAATACTTAAAAGAGAGCTTTTTTTTATTAATCAATAACATTTTATTAATCTTATTTTTCAATATGTAAAAATACATTAATACATTGCATAACATGAGCAATTAAACATCACACGAGTTTTATTTACTATAAATACGAAAGTGTTTATGATTTGATTTGATCTCAAATCAATAAAACACCCATTTATTCTTATATAACATATTGAACATTTTAGTTGACGCTCTTGACGTCTTTGAGTGAAGCTCCATCTTTAGTAGAGTGACGATCACAAAAGCTCTTGAGTTTTTCAAAGGCATCTTCCAACATCGAAGTCTCCATGTCAATGGAATGCCTCAACCAATTTTTTTGGCTAAATGCAACTCCTAACGAATCCAACACATAACATATGTTCATATGTTTAAAAGTATCCACAAAGTAAAACATTAATAATAGTATATGTTTTGCATAAACCCTAAACCCTAAACCTTAAGTATATTACCGGGTAAAAGGACGAGATTTTCTTCTGTAGCGAGCTTCTTACAGAAGTCGTAGTCGTCTTCAATGTCCACAAAGCTCGATAGATTCACCTCGGTCTTTTAACCAAAAAAGTTGTTTAAAATGAAGTTTAGAAGTGTGTTAACTAAAAGATGTCAATAAAATGAGATAATAGAATACCCATAAGAAGGTGCAAGCTTCAGGTTTCATGTAGCAAGTGAGGCTTGGTATGTTTTGGAGCTTAGAATATCCGAGTTCCACTTTATCTTTTAGAAAACTCGCCCTATTATCGAAGAACTCTTTAGGAGTTTTCTTCAAAATGTCGGGAATAGCCGCCTAAGTATGTATTAACAATGAGTGATTATTAGTCTTATAATAAGTGTGAAGAGAGTAACAAGAAATTTCTTAAACGTACTTGGATAACAGTGGGAGGTTTAGAGTTTATCTCTAGAAATTGTCTAGCAGCATCCAAGATCTGCCCATAAAAAACAAAATATTAAGACCAAAATTTTAATTTTTAATCTCAAAAGTAGTATAAGTGAATTAGATATACATATAATGTAGGGATGATTATGAAATGTACAATTTTTGTGGTGCGATTTAAAACTATATAGTTAACTTAGAAAATGATATAAATAGATAGGACCTTGGTGCTTTTGAAGGCACCATCTAGATCATGAAGTGCGAGCCAACCAGTTCGCCATCCTGGAACATTCCATCCTTTTGAAATGGATCCAAGGGTAACCACTGGTACGATCGACGAAAATTTCCCCATCGGAACAAAAGGGTTATCCCCGAAGACGTTCCATCTATAAACTTCATCAGAAACCACCAAAATCGAAAGCTCCCTAGCTAATTCTGCTAGCTGAGGTTCAAAAGTTACACAAGAAACAAATCAAGTGAATACATAAGTAGTATAGCTAAAGATTAAAATGTCTGATATTTATATTTATATTATTAGGAATAAATATTTCATATTGGAAGTTGGAAGGGATTCTCAGTAATATATTAGATTCATCGCCAATTAGTTTTGAGTTGGAAGTTCATATAACTTAATATATATAATATGTATTAACCTCTTTGAGATGAGTCTCGGAGTAAGTGTTTCCAATAGGATTATGGGGGTTGATTATAAATATCGCAAAGGTGTTCTCATCCACGAGCTTTCGGACGGTATCAAAGTTGATCTCAAAATTCTTCTGAGGGATGAAATCGTAGTAACGAATCTCAAGGTTCTTGTAGATGGAGCGGACTACTTCCCAAGGGAAGCCTGGACTTGGAAGCAAAACGTTTGCTTTCGGTTTAGCCAAAATATCAACCGCAAGCTCGATGGCTTGTTTGCATCCAACGGTCATAAACACGTCCGCTGGTGCCAACTTCTTTGGAAGGTCTTGGTTTAGATACTCTGCTACAGCACTAAACATAACCAAAGAAAAAATGATCAACATAACAAATATAATAGAGAGTGTATGTGTTAAATGAGCATATAAATTTGTTAGAACATCCATTAAAGTTACACTAAATGGTTTGGTTTTTTTTTCTCCTTATTTGCTATACAATCTATTTTTACGGACTTCGAACTAGTAAAAAAAGAGCTATAGCCACGACAGATTTCGTGGCTAAATCGTGGCTATATGTATGATTTTACTACGATTTAGCCACGAAAAAAATGTTACCATCCTATAGCCACGAAATCTGTCGTGGCTATAGCTCCTTCTTGGACCGGACATGTTCATAATATATTTGACGTTGATGTAATTGAATGAATATAACACATTTCTATGCTTATTTTTCATGTCAAAAATAAAAATTTTAAATATTGAAAATTTTAAATTTGTGTACATATATTACCTTTTGGCGACATCAAGGCCAATACTAGGAGCATAGGCATTTCCTGTTCCGAGAAGAACGGTTTTAACAACAGCCTTTTCGGCGGCGTTGCTTGTTTCTAGAGCCTCATTTCGCGGAGGCAAGGTAGGCAAAAGCGGATTGCACAAAGCATAAAGTGCAGAAGAATATGAGCCTAAGGAGGCGGCCGCTGCATTTTTGGCCGCCTCGCTTCCGCTAAACTGCCATTCAATATTACTCTTGTTGGTTACCATTTTCTTACTTCTCTCTCTCTTTTTCAGATTTTGTGTTTTCTGTGATTTTAACTTTCATTGCTACTAGGTAGTATATATAGTGAGATTTCAAAACATTTTTTTTTTGCGAATGATTTTCACATATTTTCTAATAATATGTACCGTCCCACGTGAGTTTTTCTTATGCTTTATCTCAAATGATTTAAGTTGGCTATATAGGACGAAAGAAAATAATGTATCCCTACGCTAACTACGTCTAGTTACGTGGTTATCTTGTGAATGATTTAATGTTACTTTTGGTTATTAGTGATTAATTACAAAATGCGTGTTTGCTAATTCCGTCTTACTATAGATGTTGATCAATAGTATAAATGGAAAATTAATTAAAAATGTATAAAACGGAATAGAATCAGTCACATATATTTTTGTTGGAATTTAATAGTATATCCATATTATTTTTAAGTTTTGTGTGAAAAGAATGTAAGGAGATTTTTACCACAAAAAAAAAAGAATGTAAGGAGACGATTATATATTGATATAGGTAATCTTATATTTTTCAATCCGAGAGAATGATCAGCCACACTGAGACACGGCCTACACTTTTAGGGAAAACAACAGTCGAGAATTTAACGCAATGGACGAAAGCCTAATGATGTAATAATACCGCATGAAGGTAGAAGGTCTACGGATCCTGAACTTTTTTTTCTACGGAAAAAATAGTGGCAATATTTTGTGGAATAAGCATCGACTAACTCTGTGACTCGCGGTAGTACAAAGGATGCAAGCGCTATCCGGAATGATTCGACGCAAAGTGTCTATAGGTGACTTTTTAATTCCGCCCGTCACAATTGTTTGTTATATAAATTTACTTGTATGATGAGGGTCTATAGTAGAAATATACTTAAATGTTGAATAAATTAGCGTCCCATTTTGTAACTAAAAATATTCATAATTATATGTACGTAAAGTTAACTGTATGATCGCTCGATGCATGTTCATATATCAACCGGCCTTGTTTGTAGAGTCGCATTCTCCTTTATAAAAATTTACAAGAAAACAAAATCATTCTCTGTCGATTACTCATTAGCATCTAAGGAGAAGCAAAGATTCCTACGTTTCTATTTATTTCTTAAATTTTCCTCGTCCTCGAGTCGAGTAGATGAGGAAAATCGACATGTTGTTGTTATTGTTATTGCCTAGTTTCTAGCTAAAAATAATAATAGCGTTACCACACGGTGTAGATTATGCATGGATCATGAAAATGACAACACTTAATAAAAAAAAGTTGATAAAAAAATTTGTTATGATTACGACTTTTGTACTAAATTTATCAAATGTATCATAAATGAAATCAAACGTTGTTACGCTATAATTAATTTCCTATATTATCAACGTATACTATTGTCACACCAAACACTTTAAAAATGAAACGATCTATTGAAAGTTATTTGTAGTATTTTATTATTTGAAAAGTAGAAATACATCAAAGTACATGGATATTATGAATGATAGAACATTACACGGTTGATGATCTAGTACACCAATTTTATTTTAATACAAATACGAAAGTGTTCATGATTATATCTCAAACCAATCAAACACACATTTATTATAAAGCTAGCATATATTATATAAGACTTAGGCAAAGATACATATATATAGACCCTTTAGTTGACGCCATGGATGTCTTCGAGTTAAGCTTTACTTATAACGGAGTGGCGATCACAGAAGCTCTTCAATCTTTTAAAGGCATCGTCTAGTGTATGAGTCTCCATGTCGATAGAGTGTCTTGCCCAATTCTTCAAATCAAAAGCAACCCCTAAACCAATCCATATATATGTTTTTATGTTAAATAATCACAAAATATGATTTTTTTGGTCTTAAATGATACAACTCTAAACCTTATCATTCATAGGTGGTGGAACATAAGTTAGTATTGCTTCCCTTTCACAAAAACTATCGTTTTGAGATTTTAGTTTTGTTTCACAAAAAGTGTCGTTAGCAAATTTATAAACAAAATTTTGGTTTTAACCTCATTTTTTGATATATTAATTGGAAAGAAAAACTTTTTTATCATGTATCAATGAATGGCAGATAAACTTTTTAATAGTTTTTTTAATCTGTGTGAAAAACGTAAAAGTGACACTTTTGCGAAACAGAGGAATACCTGGTAAGAGGACGAGGTTTTCTTCTTTAGCTAGCTTTTCACAGAAGTCTTCATCATCTTTAATGTCCTTAAAGCTTGATATCTTCAACTCGGTCTAGGAAAAAAAGAAAAAGAAAAGAAAACATTTGAAGAATTTATTTCAAAATAATTGAAAAGGTAAAAAAAAGGTATTATATAAAGATATAATACCCATAAGAAGGTGCATGCTTCTGGTTTCATGTAGCAAGTGAGGCTTGGTATGTCCTTGAGCTTAGAGTATGCAAAATCTGCTTTATCTTTCAGAAAACTTTGCCTCTTATCGAAATACTCTTTAGGAGTTTTCTCCAAGATGGTGGGAATAGCAGCCTATAACATGATAATGAAATTGCCATATACAAAAAATAATTAACAAACCATAACATTTTCATTTAATCATGGTTACAAAAAATAAGTGTCTCGTACTTGAATAACAGTAGCTGGTTTAGAATTTATCTCCAGAAATTCTTTAGCAGCACTTAAGACCTGTCGATATATAACAAGATTAGGCCAATATAACGAATAAGAATGAACATTTTAAAGTGTTGATATCAAACATAGCATATAGTATATGCTTTAAGAGTTATTTAAAAGATGTACCGGACCTTGGTAGATTTAAAGACACCATCTAGATCGTGCAGCGCGACCCAGCCAGTTCGCCATCCTGGGACACTCCATCCTTTCGATATGGACCCGAGTGTCATTACCGGCACGATCGAGGAAAACTTTCCCATGGGAACAAAGGGATTACTCCCAAACACGGTCCATCTAAACACTTCGTCAGAAACCACCATTATCTTGAGTTCTCGAGCCAACTCAGCCAGCTAAACACAACCAAGGATTAGATCATACGAAAAAATGATATAGCCACGTTTTATTTCGTGGTTATACGTTCGTAGCTAAATTAAATAGTGACTAATCGTAATATAAAACCACGAAATTTCAAGCCATAACCACGAAATAAAACATGGTTGTCATAAAGGTCATGCCATATGTATATTATATATGTTTGCCATTCAATTATCATTATTTAAAAAGTTGGTTTAACAATCATTATTGAATTAAACTATCATACTTCGACTAACCATATGAATATTTGTATAGCTAATTAATAAAAGTATATATGTGAAACTACCTTCTTGAGATGAGCTTCAGAGTAAGTGTTCCCATTAGGATTGTGAGGGTTAATAATAAATATTGCAAACGTGTTCTTGTCCACGTTAGCTCGAACACTCTCAAAGTTGATCTCATAGTCCTTTTCACGTACGAACTCATAGTTTCGAACCTCAAGGTTCTTATAGATGGAACGGACTACATCCCAAGGGAAGCCTGGCTTAGGAAGCAGGACGTTGGCTTTCGGTTTAGCCAAGATATCGACCGCAAGCTCGATGGCTTGTTTGCATCCAACCGTCATAAAAACATCATCTGCGGTCAGTTTCTTCGGAAGGTCTCGGCTTAGATACTCAGCTACGGCACTGAAAATTACAAGAACAAAAATGATCAATCCAACCAAAACGGTCCTAACTTCTTCTTTTTTGTTGACCAAGAGATTCAGTACTCGTTGATTATGGATACTCGTCTTTGGCGAGGTAACCCCTCCTAACTCAAACAACACTTATGAACTTTATATTTTATCAATGTATTTTTTTTTATATATTACCGTTTTGCCACGGGGAGGCCAATACTAGGAGCATAGGCGTTTCCCGTGCCACAAAGGACTGATTTAACAACTGCCTTTTCCGCCGTATGGCTTGTCTCAGGATCTTCTGTTCGAGGGGGCAAAATGGGCTTTCCGGCAGGATCACACATAGCAAAGAGTTTTGAAGAGTAAGTGCCTAGCGAGGCGGCTGAAGCTTTTTTGGCCGCCTCGCTACCACTAAACTGCCAATCAACAGTTCCATTGGTCGCCATATTTCTTGCCCCTAGCGTTTGAATTTTTTCTCTAAGTAAGATTTTCGTTTTTTGATGTGATCATTCTTAGCTCTACGAGTGAGATTATATAGTAAAAGTTTCAACGTTTTGTCCTAATTTTTTTTTAACAAACTTGATTGATATAATCACGTGTTGAGCATTCAAATTAATATAGAAAGAAACGGATAGTCAATAACGTATCTCGAGTCTCTACGTGGGCTTTCTTCGTTCTAAGCGATTACATATATTTTTGTAAACTATTGCTAACTCATCTCATTTTTATTAGTTCGTACATTCACCAAAATATATATAATTGAAGGTTTATCACTACAAAAAATATATTATATTCCAATGACAAAGATTATTGATAATTAGTATGGTTTATTCTTAATTACAAATTTTTGACTATACTATATACGCTTTGAAAATGAAGATTCACTGAAAATTCATCTAAAACATATGAAATAATACTCATTTAAGGAGCAATCATTTGAATGCATTAACCATATATGTAGATTTTATTTTACTTTCTCGTGTGATTGTTTGGCTATTTCAAACCTTAAAGATCGATTTTTCCGAATTTACGTATTTTGGAAATTATCTATCAACAATCTCACATCGGTACTTTAATTTTTTTTATTAAGCTACGTACTTTAATGTAATATATAGCTGTTTTGTGAAGTCGCATTCTTCGTGCTTAAGAAGAAGCAAAGGTTCCTACGTATTTTACGTAAGTCTTCCATGAAATACTAAAAAATAGTTTTTGACCACGTTTTTGTTTGTAGTTAAAATTAGTTATTACCCATTCCCAAACAAAAATAGCTCCACATACCCATGCATGTAGATGTAGCTATGAGTCTTTTAAAATTACGTTATTTCTAATAATCATTATTGTAATCATTGATTAAACTAATGAAACTTACACGTGTTTGGATTGAGTTGGGAAACTAGACGAGACGTGTATGGATTAGATAAGGTAATGGTCGAGTTGAATAAAACCAAAACCATTAAAAAAACAGACTCGTAAAATTAACCGTATATATTTTATGTTAATATGTGTATTTACTCTCTTGTTTTAAGTATAATAAAATCAATATAAAACAAAATATTGTGTTTGAATTTTTTTTTAAAAATTGTCAAATTCATTGTGAACGCATGACTCAAGTTTTATGCCGAATTTGTGAAAAAGTAACTAGAATCAGTTTTATTTCTTTTAATTTCATTAGATACGTTTTGATAATATTTTCAAAATATGTTTAATTTTAAAAAATCACACATTTTATAATGAAGTTATGAACATTTATATGAAACATCAAAATGTTGAGTTCTCAAGTGAAAAACACAAAGATCCAAACTCTTAAGACCATAGCCCAACACATAAAGAGACATATTTGACATAAGCAAAATCTTATGATCCTCATTACAAGAAGACAAAGAGACCAGGTTTTAAGATCAGATCAGATCTCCCATTTCTTCAGCTCCATGCCATCCGGAGGAGTGCTCTCCACTTTCTTAGCCCCAACCTCTTTCCAGTTTGTCGACAACACCGTCCCATTCGATTCCACCTGTTACCAAAACCCGAAACCCGCAATGAGTCAAAAGAAAGGAAGCAAAGCAATATCAAAAGCCCCAAAGAGAATGTAGATTAACTCACAAATGATTTGCTCATTGCTCGCCTCATATCCTCATCTGCACTCTGGTATATATCTCGGAAGAATTTGTTCAAAGCCGCATCTCCATCTAGCTTCTCATCTTTTTCCTGCGGATCAACCACCATTAAGCAAAAAGAAAAAGAAGCAAACAGATTGGTTTAAGTATGACTGAGAGACATACCTGTTTCTTCACTTCAGCTTCTAGCTTGTCCCAGTCCTTAACTTTCTTAGAAGATGGATATGCTGGCCTCTGTGAAACCGCTGCACCATCGTAAAAAACAATATAAACATGACACGAGACTGTGATTAAGCTTAGTAAGATGAAGCTAGAGAAGCAAAAAGGTAGAAAACCTGATGAGACATTGGGCTTTGGCAAAACCGCTGGACCTTTGCCATGTTCAAGGGAGGCCCATGTGATTATATCGGCTTTCGCAAGACGGATCTCGACTTTCGTTGACAGTACTTCATATCTACACTTATCTGGTATTATCTGAATATACATACCGAAAGAAGAAAAGTCTTACAATGTGTTCAACTCAAAAGTGCTGAAAGGAAAAGCCATCGTCGATTCATTCAACAAAGAAACTACCTTTCCAAACAATCTCGGTTGAAAATAATATGCCTCCTCTCCAGGAACATCAATCACAACACTAAGCTGCAAATCACGAAACAACGTAGAAAAAATGAATACACAATCACACAGAAGCATCATCGAGATAGGTTTCTTAAATTGCAGTAAACTCACAATTTGTTCGCCAAAGTCTACATTAACATTCTCCTTCGGTATCCCTTTTGCAAAAACAGTTACCACAACTTCTTCTGGCTTTTGGTAGTACTCATGTCTGTTTCACAGTCCAGAGATTGAAACATTTAACGATTCGAATAACTTAAAGGGTTCTGAAAATGTCA
This sequence comes from Anastatica hierochuntica, assembly GCA_900406275.1. Taxonomy (NCBI): domain Eukaryota; kingdom Viridiplantae; phylum Streptophyta; class Magnoliopsida; order Brassicales; family Brassicaceae; genus Anastatica; species Anastatica hierochuntica. Next base: position 72,222 of record OVAN01000117.1, on the reverse strand, counting down.
TTACTTTGTACAGCGAAACTACCTGTACTTTGCTTTAACCGGTGCTGCAGGTGCAGGGGTAAGATCAACTTCTGATACTGGTGGTGCTGCAGAGCTAGAAGGCAAACTCGATGACACGGGTTCAACCGAATCTTTCTCTTCCTCTAAACAAAGAATACAATCAGTCATAGCATGTAAACCCAATCAACCAGACAACAAAAAAAACAAGGTATAAAGACTATACCTGCAATTCGAAGATCGCATTCATCTATCAACTTCTTAAATTTCGATTTGCTCGGTGCAATAGAAGCACCCTTTTCAAGAGCTACTTTAGCAGTTCTGTATTCTTCAAGCTTCATACAGGCAGTTCTACAGATACAAAAACCGACATATGAACCATTAAAGAAATTGTTGACAGAAATATATCACAACCGTGTACCATATAAGCCGCTAATACCACACACATACAATCGGATATCGAATCTAAATTTCACAAGAAACTTGTGATACAAGACAATGATGATACATACATAGGATGAAATAGTAATCACATACCCCTTTCTTAAGTAAGCTTTGGTTATAGAAGGATCCAACTCAATTGCTTTGTTCGCATCTGCCACAGCTTCTACTCATTGAGAAGAAACATGTCAAACAAGAGTCAATGAATGATCCTTTCTTCAACCACACAATAGTAACTTAAGCAAAAATCGAAACTTTCCAGATTCATATTCGATAAACCAAAATACCCAAATCCAATCAAAACCCTAAATTCAACAGAGCATACAAAATCAAACTAGATATAGAAAGGAATGAAACAATGAACCAAAGACAAAGAAACCCAGAAACCCAAAAGAGTAGAAAGATTCAATTTTGATTACAGAAAGAAGAATTTGCCTGTGAAGTTTTCGAGTTTGATGTTAGCTTGAGCTCGATCAGCGAAGAAATCGGCACAATTTGGATCCAAGTCAATGGCTTTAGAGTATAAGTCAACAGCAACATCGAAGTCGTCGTCTACGAAAGCTTCTTTAGCCTTCGCCGCAAGTTCCTTCGCCATCGATTTGGGTTTTCTTAAAACTAGCTTATAAGATCGAAAAGGAAGAGATCGAGTGAAGTAGAGAGCAAGTTTCTTACAGATTCTCTCCCTCACAAAGTCCAAAAGCATATATAAAAGAGATGATCGATTGATTATTATCCTTCTCTTCTAGATAGTTCCTTCTTCTTTGTATAGTTAAATGGGCTTTTTAAATGGGCCGTAATTAAATCATTAAGGCCCATTAAGGTAAAAAAGTCTAGATAGCTCCTTTTCTTGTATAGTTGAGTGGGCTTTTTAAATGGGCCGTAATATAATCATTAAGGCCCATTAAGGTAAAAATGAAATAGTCGAACAATGTTGAATGTTCGCTTTCTCCCCCATATAAAGGCTTGAGATGAGAACTAGTTATGTGGCCTAGTATAAATAAAGACGAATGTTGAATCGAGAAAGGTAGGTCAACTTGTGATCAAGAAGACGAGTGGCGTAAGCTAGTGACCTTCATTGCACATAACAGGGTGGCTAGCTTAAGGTCTTTCCATGCGAAAGAATCTGCGTCATTATTTGTGGATGAGGAAGTTTGCGTTCGCGCAACTCTTACCATTTCTTATAGTTTAATGTTGTATATTTCTCGTAGATTTTAAATGTTGTATATGGTATTTTACTGAGTGTTGGCGGATTTTCAGTGGTGTATGAGATATAGCTCAAACATTAAATGGATACACAAACCACTGGACTATGAAAAATTTTACAAAATTTGTTGCCCCTAATTCCCTAAATATACAGGTCCGGCCTTGAGCATAAGCCAGGTAAACCACCGATTAGGGTCACCGTCATTTTCAGTATAACTCTAGGGCCACCAAAACTTTTTTCTTTTAAAAATAATTATATATGTAGGACCACCAAAAAAAATTTACTACAAAAATGTTATTTTGCAATGTTTAACATATTTTTTATGTATATGTAATTAATATTTTTTGAAGTTTTAAATAATATATTTATAAAATGACCACTAACATAAAAATTTTTCGATTGGGATCACTTCTTTAGTTAGACCGGCCCTGTAAATAGATGTTATTATTTGACGCCTAAAGTTCTTGTTTCACGAGCTTTAGGTCAGGGCCGGCTCTGGCACAAAGTCTTAATGTAATGGTCAAAATGTAGTGTGTATGGTTTTATCAATCTCATATAAATGTAATATTGAGATTAGAGTCTTGTTTTGTTCACGAGTTTAGACTAATCTATTTTGATGAATGAAAAATTTTTAAATCTTTTTAGATTTTGGTGACAACTTAATCCAATTTTGTTCCTTTTTATATTTCTTGCACAATAAAGCTCAAAAGATATTGGATTGGTAGTTTTGTTATTCTTTCTAAACAAGCTCAAGCTCAAGCTCAACAAAGTCACTCGAAATCCATATTTTCTATGAAATAGTTGATGTCTCAAAGCGTATTGGTTTTAATGATTTAGTTGTTTGTTACATAACATAATCGAGACGCGTTGACATCAAATTATTTGACCTTTTATTTGAATATACTTAATATTATTAATACTTAGAAATTAAAAAAAAAAAGGTTTGCACATTCATTAAAAATACTAAATGCGGCTGCGCGAGTATAATTATTTTGGTTGGTCAGTATTCAATAATGCCAAATAGTTAATAAGATGCCTAATTAAACTTTACTTAAGCAGTCCACTTTTAGAACATAGTCAAATGTTGAGTTAATCGGATTAGAAAATTGAAATGTAAAACTTGAAAAAGAAAGGGCTCTCTTAGCATTTGCATGGCAACAAAAAATCGAGTTATTTAAAGCTTAAGGTGGGAACAAGAAGAAAAAATTACAACGCTCTAATCTTCTAGGGACTAGACATAAACATACACATTATTCTCAATGGGTTCAATTATAATATAAGTTTGAATACATATAATATACATGTACACCTAAATGTGTTTCTCTAGTAGTTCCATAAGTACTCACTGAAGTACTCTTGGCTACTCAATAGTTCATCAAAATCATCAATAAAACTCGGAAAATTTATCAAATCCGATGGTAAATTGTTACTCACGCCTTCGGTTTCTCCTGCTGGTTGATATGTACTCATGTCAGCAACGTCCATGTCTTGAACCGCAGCGGAAAATTCATCAGTGGATGTGATAATGGGAGTACTTTTGGGAGAAGAAACCACTTTTTTCGCGGGTTTTTTGGTTAAAGATGATTTGGTTTTGGAAGATTTAGCCCGAGTCGAACCGGCTAATGAGTTTCTTCTAGTTGGTAATGCATGATTGTGTTCATTTGTATATGTTATGGTGAATTTTTCAGGGTCTTGAGGATTTCTTTCAACTTGTTTTCTTGCTAAACATCCCTTTGAACTGCTACACCTATAATAACTCCTGAAGAAGAGAACCAAAAAAATAGAGAGAATATTGGTTAAGGCCGGTTATGTTTGGTTAAAGATAAAGAAGAAGGTGAAATTAAACCGGGTTTTGGCTAAAGACCTTGGGTATGGAGATCCTTTGATAGGTTTTTGCCCATATTTACGCCACGCCCATGCATCCGACAACAGATTCTCTTCCTTAACTTGTTCAACAACTCTCTTCTGTTGATTCTTCTTGCTGTCCAAATACATAATTATAATGTTTTTATTATTTTTTATTAATCAAACAAAGAGCTTCAAATTTGTGGTATGAATAATTTTTTTAATCGGAATATCTAAACTCTCACTTCGGATATTGAAAAATTGTAGGTCAAAAGTCAGGAGCTCGCATAGTTTAGAATTTTAAACAAGGAACTATATTTTCATGAGAATTGATATATAAAACCATGGTACTAATTAAGTTTACTTTATTTTATAATCGTAACTAATACAATTTGAAATGAGTTTTCTTATATGATATTTACAATTTTGAAAATCTTGTTTTTTTAAGCATTTTTAAAGAACTCTTTCAAGAACCTCAAGAATATACAATATAGATTAATATTTTCGTAAACCAATAACTTTTTCAAGTCTCATATTGAATTTTTGATCAAATAATCTTTCTATAACTTAAAAAATTATTAATTAATAAAATATTAGTTTATAGAGGTTTTAGTGTATTACTCACCCCTTCTTGGATTTAGATTCCGGGAGTCGAATATGATCAACTCTTGATCCATTGGATAAAAGACAACTAAGTGGTCGTTGTTTCTTATCAACTTGGAATCTTGTAGATTCTTGAGGGACAGAGACAGAACTTGCAAGAATCGTTTGTGTGGAGAAAGGGTAAAAGGGTTTGTAGAGTTCACCAAGTTCGTCTAAACCGGTTGTCTCCATCTCCGGTTCATAGAAACTAGCCTTCTTTACCGGAAGACAAAACATAGGTGAAAAGCCGCCGGAGCTTTCGCCGGAGAACGCAGCTTCTCCGGAGCCAGAGTAGCCTCTTACTATAGATTCTAAGTCTCCTTCATCCATATAAGCCAACTCACCCATGTCTCTCTCTCTTCGATATTTTGTTTCCTCTTTTATCTCTTTCTCTTACACAAGTTACAAGTACATGTCGAGAAAAGATCTTTTGGGCAACATCCTTTTATATACAAGAAAATTCTCAAAAAATATCAATAAATAAATCTTTGGTTTTCTAAAAATACAAAAAATTACATCTAAACGTTAAAATATAAGTTCTAAAACTCTAAAAGTTACTTTTAACGTTTGTGCTATCTAACAAAAAAAATTATATAAAACGTTATATTTGTCCATATAAAAAATGTTGGTATTTGAAAAAAAAATCTCCGTTTGAGAAAAAAAAAAAAGATTGTTTGTGGTTCATGCATGGTTTTGTTTCGTTAACGACGTAAACCCGTTAATAATTTAACTTTTAAAATTTATTAAGTAGACTTTGAAAAAGTCAATACGTGCCTAAACTTTAGAATTTGATACAATCTAGTTAGCTTGTCACATATCCATCTCCGACAGTTCATCTCAATTATAGTATGAATCATACACCAAAATTTAGAATAATTCACATTCTTGTTATTTTTATAATTCCAATATTGAAAACATGATTATAAACTATAATTTATCTATTTTGCAGACAAAAATACATAATTTGTCTTTTTTTTTTTGCAATATGTCTTTTGAAACATATATATAGTTTATGAGTCGGAGAGAATTTAAAATATTGTTGTTTAAATTAAATCTAATAATGAAAGCGGCATTATAATAGTACTTATGCATTTGTATGACGTATTATTTCTTATAGATTAAAATTTTGTTACTAGTGTCCTACTCGTAAATTATATGTACGTATACGTATATTATATAGTGTAGCTTACCTTGTGTTCACATTCACGTACGAGCCATTAGATAAAATGAAAAAAGGTTAGTATATAGTACGTAAACTTCTTTTGAAAAAATATTTTTAAAAATGGTTCAAAATAATTGAGAGGGTATTATCACTTTATCTTAAGCATCGTGGTAATTTATAGTTTGGTCCAATAACCCCACATGTATCGTAGAATAGGGTTTACTTTTACGCTCGTAGCACAAAATCTTCCCAACTAAAGACTAACCAAACAATCTCCAATACTATCTTTTTTCCAACTCTAATCCCCCTAGATTATGATCAGACCAAATAACATACTCGCATCGATGTAGCTCAAACACGTAATCTCTTTTATTAATAAAAGAGTTTTTACTACTCGATCAAAACTTCGTTGGTTGCTATCTTTTTATTTTGTTTATTTTTATATCATAAATTCGATTGTTATTTTAAATGAGAAATTTGATTGTTTTGGTAGTGTTATATTTATATGTTAAATTGTTACGTATATAAATTGATATAACACAACCAGATTAGGATGTTACATAACGTAACTCAAGCGTGTGACCTCTTTTTTTAATAGAGAAACATCTATCACTAGGCCAACACTTCATTAGTACCTAACTTCTTCTTTCGCTTATTTTTACATCAGAATTGCGATTGTATTTGGTAGTGTTATATTTATATGTTAAATTATTACTTATATAAATTGATATAACACAACCAGATTAGGATATTTATATATTCTTTCTCGATCATTTGATTCACTTTTGTTATGTAACTTATTAAAAAAGAACTTATATTTTAATTTTATTTTATAATTAAGCTATTAAAAATTTTCGTCCATGACTAATTGCTGATAGCCTTTTTTTTCTTTTTGGGCGGGGAGAGAATGGAAGTTGGCACGGGTAATTGCAGTCCCACAAAAAGGAATAATAAAACCAAAAACAAAATTTAAAGTCAACAAAATAATAAATAAAATGCATATATTGAGAAAATGTCATTTTAAAAAGAATATTAGTCAGCTTGTTTTTGCAATTGGGAAGAACTTTTCATTCCTTATTGCACCAACTTGACAATATGTAATTATGTATTAAAACAAAAAAAACAAAAAAAAAAACTTGACAATATGTATGCATATAGAAAGATAACAATATATATTATCATCAGAAAGGATATTATATATAATACACATAGTAAATATGAAGGGTCTCTCGATTTATTTATTTTTTTTGGGTCAAATGTCTCTCGAATTTATAATTTTGTTTGGTATATTGGTAATTTTTTTAGTTTAAATTTTCATTTTGGTAGATTAAAAAGTAGCGTTAACCATCTATACACTTCATAATTTTATTTTATTTTATTTACGGATTTTATTTATTGAAAATAACACAAATAAAAGTGGCCTTAACTATCTTTACACTTTTTTTCTCTAAAAGATTACTTTTATTACTAAACCATAAGAACCAATGATACAAGTCTAAGCCGGCAAAGGATTATCTTTTCCGGAGTCAAAAGCCAGCGGGTCTAAAGTTACAACCTCGGAGCCAAACCACAAAGGAAAAACAAAGACGAGATGATACAGCGGATACGGAATCTATTAGATGAAAACCCAGAACTAAAAGCATAGAACCGAACAAAGAGAAAAGCGAGATAGATTGAAGGAGTAGCGGAGCTGGGAAGACAAGCCGGAAACGATGGAGGAAGGAACCACGAGCAAGAATCCGAATAAACTCCACCAAGCGGTGAAAGAAAGCCACAAGAAAGCACTACTAACCGAGTCAATTTAAACTAACACCGACCAAATGCAAGATCTTTACACACGATTTTACTGAAAAACCGGAGAAACCGTAGTCCCTAACGAGTAGGTCGAGCACACCTCTCGCACTACTCGCTAAACACTTGAACGGCTCGAGAAAACCACCATACCAAGGGCACAACTTCCTAATCGAGAAAAGAGAGAACACTACCACCAACCTAAACTCTCAAGTACTCAATCTATTCTCCAAAGAGCTATAACCCTAGGACTAAACTCAGATTCTAAGAAAGATCATTAACAGATTCAACAAAAGGGATAAGGAGGCCATAGACGACCACACTTCTCCGCCTTTCTCCGAAGCACCACACTTATCAAATATTTTTTTTTTCATTTTACTAAGACCATTAACATCTAAGATACGACATGATTATAATCAAAAATCTTATTTTATAAAATGAAATGAGTCGATATGACGGTTCAATATTAATATTGATAGCTTTTCACTACACTTCAAGATCAAGATTTATCTCTTCATGTTAATTATCTTGTGTTAAAAACTAATTAAGTTTATAGTTAGCGTTGAGTACTTTTACGATCGAATGTAAATTCTACAAGAGAGACCTAATAATCATCAAATATTTACTTTTGATTAGTTGTGTAGCATATATATGATGTGTACACATATATGATGTAAAAGTATATCAAAATATTAATACAATCTTACTTGATGTGTGATTAGATCTAACTATATATATACAATAAATAATTTTGGTATGTCGACATGGTATAAGATACTATAATGATATTGATGATCTCACAAGAATACAAATCACAGACTTTTTCGAATTCTTTATTTAACGTATGAAATATGCATGCGTACGGTTTTGTGCGTATAAATCTAAAACTATTTCAATATATTTTCTCTTTTTTTTGGATAATATATATATATATATATATATATATATATATATATTCTATTTCAACGAGGTATTAATTAGTTGTTAAGTAATATTTATCATATTTGAAATAAATTTAGATTTTTGAAAAACATATCAATGTCGATCTATATCTAATGTTTAAATGACAACCCCAATGAAATCTAATGATCTTGTTCAATATAACATATATTATATATTATTATGCGCTCAAATAATCAATATATTGTGTGGCGAGCATATATTTAAATGTATTTGGTAATACTTATATGATTGCATAAACTTTTTAAAATGAATTTAATTTCTACAAGCTACATACGAATTATATACGTTACATCATGCGTAGGGTTCCACTTGCACTAGTTAATTGGAATATACTTCTGCGCCTAATAAATAAAATCTCATATTATATGCATATACCTCATTAAGCATGATGGGTCACTATAGATTGAACATTTCAAATTTATACTTCTAATAATTAGTCACTATTCAACAATATAAAAAAGGAACAAAATGAAAAGCATATACCACAACTAAAATTGTATTTCTAGTCTCAACATTTTGATTCTCTCATGACTTAAATGATCAATATATGCTCTTTTGAAATGTTTTATTTTCTAAATGCATGACTTGATATCAACGTTCTAAAGAGGTGATGATAGAGACTGAACTAGAAAGCTATGAAATTAGTTATAGGAATCAAAGTTAAACAATTATAGATCTTTAAAACACAACATGAAGAAGGCAATCACTTGATTAATTATAAATATATTATGATGGTATTAGCTAATTAATTTAATCAAAGCTAGTTCCGTACAAACTAAAGCATTGTCGTGACCGTACGTTTCATATACAAATTCATCTTCTAACACAACATGGTGGTAAAATGACATTGCCACTTAACATTTTTAGTCGACTAGAGTTATATATTGTTATTTATCATCAACCTATATATATTGATTCAATACTTATAACTTATAAGGCCAATAAAATATAATTGTTATTCGTTTTCTGTTTAGATTACTTTGGATTTGATGTGATGTGTCTCCGTACGCGTTTTGGTAAACCAAATTATCAAGGGAGTGAAATATTAAAAACAAATTATTAAACTATTAATTTAAAAAAAAATTGAATAATGTTATGAGACTGACTCACTAATGATATAAAGAAGTGAAAAAGGTCTTGGGGTTGGGGTCGTATAAGAACATAAACTACTAATGTTCTCTCTCTCTTTCTTTTTTTTTTTTTGTTAATAAAGGGTTAAATACATGTCGACGAACTAGACCTAATCTCTGAATGTGAGACCAGCTCACAGATAAACTTCTTCTTTGGGTATTTAAATGGGTCGAAAGCAACGATCCATATCTGTGTGGGTGAGTAGAGACATCATGAAGTAGTTCTCTCCAACAGAGTTCGAACTCACAACCTGCTCATAGGAAACAACTCATCCTTACCATTAGATCACGGTGTTCCGTTCTTAATGATTTTTTTGCTAATGGTATTTTAAGATTTAATTGGTGGACACCATAGGAGTAATATGAATGGAAATGAATAAACTTCTTTTTATTGTTTTTTTCTCAAATTTAGGGAGAAACAATTTTGTTCTATAAATATCAACAAAGAAAAGTTAAAATGAATGAGAAAAATACTTTTTTTTATATAATCTTTTCTTTAGCCAGAAACAATTTTGTTCTATAAATCTCAACAAAGAAAAATAAAAAAGAATGAGAAAAATACTTTTTTTGTATAATATTTTCTTTAGCGAGAAACAATTTTGTTATATAAATCTCAACAAAGAAAAGTAAAAATGAATGAGAAAAATACCTTTTTTGTATAATCTACTTTGGAGGAGCCATATTATGTTGTTCTAACTATCAAGATGGTTAGTAGTTTGTGCGAAAGTTGTTCTCTTTCCACTAGTTAAGATCGACATGATATTTCATTTCTATGCTATTCGTAAAGTGGTTTAGAATCTTCAATAAGGAAGTGTGTAAAGCTAGTTGTCAAAGACCGTGGATATTCTTAACTTGGTTCCTTATTCTTCGGTTTGGAATGATGGTCGCCTATAACACTCGTGGTTTGTTATCGGTGGAAGCGATATAATGAATTTCGTTCGTGCTTCATCCTCAATAATTTCGATCCGATAGCTCAATTTCATTTCTCCTCCAAATTGATTTTATATGTCAGGATCTTATATTGTTCATATACTAGCTTTCACTTTTTTCTTATTTGTTTTGTTGTTCGAATTTTGTCTTAATCGGTATTTTAACTCCGAGAATCTCTCTTGACTTCGAAAAATTGTAATCCTTTGCCGACTTTGTTGGAAAATTCTGGTTCATTCATATAATACAATATTTAGATGGAAAATTGAAAATCAAACCAACGGTTCGAACCGGTAAAACACAGAATTTAAACAAGGTGAATTCAAACCGGAAGATTTCCCCGGTTTAGTATTACCCAATGGTTTATTCAGTCGTCATTTTCTTTTTGTTCGTCAACATAACTCATCTTTTTTTCTGTTTCCCTTAAACCCTAAAAATCTCCGGGAGCTATGGCGGCTTCGAAAGCAGAGCACGAAGACAGAGCAGACGACAACGATGAGATTGTATTCAAAGATGATAAAATTGATATCTGCCAACAGCTTATGGACCGTTACGCTAAATCCTCCGCCGCACAGCACCGTCATCTCGTCGCCACCGCCGCTGCGATGCGCTCAATTCTCACATCGGAGTCTCTTCCGCCGTCTCCTCCTGCCTTCTTCGCAGCTGCTATATCCTCGTTGGATTCTTCGACGGCTGATCCCGTGGCGGTTTCTGCTTTGCTTACATTCCTGTCTATAGTAGTTCCTCTGGTTCCTCCCGGAGAAATTTCAGCTACTATGGCTCGTGAGGCCGTTGCTGTTCTGGTAAGATCAATTGATGGAGAAGGAGATGATAAACTTGGGGTTGCGAGTTTGAGAGCTTGTGTGAAGTGTATTGGAACTTTGCTCATTGGTTTTTGCGATTTGAATGATTGGGTATCTCTTCAATTAGGGTTTGCTTTACTTCTCAAATTCGCCATTGATAAACGCCCCAAGGTAACACTTTTCTTCTTCTTTAAGCGCTTGCATTGTATTGCCATCTTTTCAAAGTTTCAATCTTGGTTTGTGGGTTTGCTCTGTTAGGTTAGAAGATGCTCTCAAGAGAGTCTGGAGAAATTGTTTGGTTCTCTTCAATCATCTACTGTTATCAAGGAAGCAAGTAATGCTGTATATGCTTTACTTGAAGAATACAAGCCTGTGCTATCTGAATTAAGCTCGAAAAAGATAGAGGAAGGTTATAAGGTTGACTCAGCATTGAAATCTGAGAATGTAGAGGCTGCTCATGTGTTAAACGTGCTTAGTGCCACGATTCCATTTCTATATGCCGATGTTAGTTCTAAGGTTTTTTCAGAACTTTGCAAGCTTATGGCTCCTCGGTTTTCGCCGTTGACTAGGCAGATCCTCAAAGCTATTGATACTATCTTCAAGAGTTCAGAAGATACATTTATTGTTACTGAGATAGAAGGAGTCATAACTTCCCTTACTGGCTATTTATCTTTCAACCACGAGAATCCTGCCGACACTATTGTGCATGTGACCACCCTATTAAAAACTGTTTTGGACAAAGTCTTCACCGTCGATTCGACATTGTGTCTAAGAAAATTTCCACTAGTTTGTGAGTCGTTAGCAGGTACTTTTCCCCCTCTCGGACTCTTTATAATCTAGCTATTTACTTCTTCTTCCATGTAGATTTTAATTTTAGTAATTTTGCTGTGATGAATTTAACTTTTAAATTTCTATACTTTAGGCCTTTTGACTTCCACGGACGACGTTGCACCCCAAGCCTCAGTTATATTAAAAGACTTGATCAATAGCCGCATTGATACAGATAATCTTTTGACAGAGGAAAATTTATGTTCTGAAGATGAGGATAACTTAACCAGTGGAGACAATATAAATGCAGCAAGATGTGTATGTACTGCTTTTGAAAGTATTCTTAACTCTTGTGATGGAATTCCAAAGGAGCACATTTTAACTGTCACGGCTCTTTTGATCGAGAAACTTGGTAGGTTTTCACTCAGGTGCTATGTTTTGTCATCATGAAAATGTTAGCTACAGAACAATTGGTTACAAGCAAACAATTTGCTTGATGAGTTCTATATTTTCTGTGAAAGTCTTTAAATATGTCTCCCATTATTTCAGGAAAGCTTTCATGTACTCTTGCAAAGAATATCATATTTAAGCTTGCTGACCTGATGAAAAATGCAAGTGGAGATACTTCTGGCTTACAACACGTGAGTTCTAGTTAATTCTCCCAGTTGACTAATCTTCTGTACTTTCTGGATTTATAAATTATTGCTAAGAAAGGATCCGTTATGTTACAGTCATGGTACTGGTTTCTTACTGGGTCAGGAGGCTGTGGGTTATTTTTCTGAATGTCCCCTTGGATAATAGTGTATTTATAACTTTTTAGAAACAAAAAGTCTCTAAATTATTTGATTTATACTAGATTTGACTTTATCTGCAGGTTCAACAATGCATTGGGTCTGCAGTGGTTGCCATGGGGCCAATGAAGCTACTAGCACTTCTTCCCATCACCCTTGATGCCGAGAGTCACTCGTGCATAAATGCATGGCTAATTCCTATTTTAAGAAAATATATTGTTGGAGCATCTCTTGAGTATTATATTGACCACATTGTTCCCCTTGCAAAATCATTGCTGCGTGCTTCTAAAGGAGGTACTCTTCTAGGCGGAGAATGAGAATCCTAATTACACAAAATGGAATGTTTTTGTCTCTTCTCGTGCTTTAGGTTTTGTTTGCATATCAGGGTTTACTATACTATTCTGCCTCTTGAACGTAAATTATTCTTGAAAATAGTTACCATCCGCTGCATAAATACTTGATGAGTTCTATATAATCTGGCGATTTTTCACTAACTTTTATTTTATATATTTCTTAGCTAAAAAGTCACCTCTTAGCAAAGAGTTGCGGGCCTGTGGTCATGACCTTCTGAGACTGTTACCTGCCTTTTGTAACTATCCAGTTGATGTGCCCCAAAAGTTTGGATCGTTAGCCAAACTTATGGTCAAATTTATCAAGAAACAGTCTTTCATGCATGAAGCTGTGGCCCTTTCTGTACAGGTGAGTTCCCTTCGTATTTCACTTATGCTAGGTTCTACTGTTTTTAGAAGTTGAACTCATTAAAATTTTCGTAGTGTAGATGCTTGTAAATCAGAATAAAAAAATGCCTAAGCCCAGTACAAACGTAAGCGAAGCTGGCACCTATAGAAGTGAAGATGCCAAACCAGAGCTTGAAAGTGGATTTCAATATTCAAAGAAAATGTCAGCGAAAAACATGAAGGCTTTGGCATCAAGCTCAAAGGAGTTGCTTCAAACTCTTGTTGATGTAGTCATTGTTTCAAGCACGGAGATCAGTGCAGAGTATAAGGTTTACCATTAATTTCTGTCTTATTCTATGCACTTCAAACTTAAAACATATTGGTTTCAAGGTCTTCCATTGTCTCATTGAATAAAGAAAAGTACTCACATTTTAGATATTTGTTTGCTAGGGCGGTAGTTTTTTTTGGTGTGCCTCTTTAGTCTTCTCATAAGCCATAGAAGCTAATTGCTTTTAAACAGAAAATAAACTTACTCGCACAAAAAATTCAAATGTCTTTTTTTTTTATCAAACTAATATTGGTATTTGGTTGGTTGGTTGGTTGATTGAAGTCTTATCTGATTTTAGTTCTTTCCTCCTAATTTGGAGCTTAGTGCATTTTTGAGTGCAAGGATGCATACAGGGATTTTTTTCTTTGTTAAAAAAGTTGTTGGCTTCTGTGTCTGTCAATTTCTCCAGTATAGGTTAATGTGGTCTTTTAACCTAAGTGGTTGAAGTTTTGATTGGTGTGAAGAAAAATATCATATAGCGTGTTCTTGTAATGTCAGGCTGCAATTGGATGCTTAGCTTCTACTCTGGATTCTTCAGTGAGGAAGAAGATTCTTATTTCATTGTTAAATAAGTTTGATCCTGCTGGTGAAAGCGAGATTGAGGGGCAGGTCAATCAGTCTAACGTATCAGATGATGAAGAAAAAGAAAACTGCGGTGGTAAAAAGACACAGTTGAAGCGGTATGGTTCTAGAAATATACTGTGTTTTATTTGGAAATATCCTTCGTGAATTGTTAAATTAGTCAAATATCATTACAAATTGTATGCATGACATTATTGTGTATATCAAAGCTTTTCCCTCCTAGTCTCGTATAACTTGTGTTACCTTTTCTATGACACTCATTTGTAGGAGTGCTTTGCTGGATCTTGCATCTTCATTTGTTGAAGGAGCCAAAGAAGACCTCATCGAGTTGATCTATAATCTTGTTCGCCAAAGTTTTCAGGTATCTTACGAAACTTAGCTTTGAAATTTTATGCACCAGATTTTCTTATGTAGAGACTGATCTGCAAGTTGTTTTGGATTTAGGCCACTGACGAGGCTGATCTTCGTGGGGCGTATGATACTCTGAGCAGAGTATTAGAGGTAACTTACTTCATCTGAACTTGTTGTGATTGCTCTTGTTCTGTTTACCAAGTTGTACACCATACTTATTTGTTTTTCTTTGCTCTCTCTGGTGCAGGTTCATGGTTGGTTTTGTTCATCTCATTTTGCAGAGGTGATAGAGATGTTACTCAGCCATAAAACTCCGGAGGATGTGGCATCCTCTAGATGTCGATTTGCATGTTTCCATGTTCTAATGGCTCATGGAATTCAGGTATAACTTTTTGTATCAATTGAAACTTAGACTATCCATTACACTTGTACTACAGCTTCAGTATATGCTTGCTTTGTCTTATAAATCGTGCAAACCGGTCTGTTATCATACAAATAGAATGATTTATCTTTTGCATTTTTCCTGCAGTCGAGTTCTGAGGAGGAGAATGAAAAGGCTTTCCTTATCCTGAACGAGATGATCCTTACACTTAAAGATGTAAACATACTGTTTGCTTCATCACTGCTTCAGTTTGTTGGTGCTTACGGAAACATTACAATAACTAAAGAAACCTAACATCTTCTATGCATTATCGTGCCTTTTACTTATTATACAGGGGAAAGAAGAACATAGGAAAGCAGCTTGTGATGCACTGGTTATGGTATATACCACGCTGAAAAATTCATCGTCTATCGCCGGAGATGAACTTTGTCCCAAGTTGATTAACATGGTGTGTTGTACTTGTATGAGAGTAGTTCCCTATAACAATTTAATCCTCTCTAGTTATTGCTCACTTGACTAATTTGCATCCATGATTCTTCAGATAACGGGTTATATTTCTGGATCATCTCCACACATAAGGAGTGGAGCAGTGTCTGCGTTATCTGTCTTGATATACAAAGATCCCGAGATCTGCCTCTCGTCACCAGATCTTCTTTCGTCTGTTTTATCATTGCTTCACACCAAATCCATTGAGATTATTAAAGTAAGTCTACCTTATTCCATCTTATTCATCTACCTCGAGATGTTGTTTCCTCCTAAAGTCTCTGATGCGTTATCGTGTATCTCCAGGCTGTTTTAGGTTTTGTGAAAGTTTTAGTCTCGACGTCACAAGCCCAAGACTTGCAGAATCTACTGCAGAACCTCTTATATGAAATTCTCCCGTGGTCGTCTGTTTCAAGACATTATTTCAAGTCGAAGGTAATGATGAAAGCATTGTTTAACTTCAGTTAGTGATTGCATTTCTCCTCCTTCCTCAAAATGATTGCTTTACGAAATAATGTGCATATACAGGTGACGATCATAGTCGAGATTATGGTAAGGAAGTGCGGAATCCGCGCAGTTCAATTAGCTACACCAGACAAGCACAAGAGTTTCATTCAATCGGTTTTAGAGGTCTCTTTCTCCTCTCATAAGTTTTCTTGAAGATCTCTATTAGCATAACTTGAAAAAAAAATGGCTACATCTTCTTGAAACTTTCATCTTAATACACAGAACCGTTCGGGGAAATCAAAAGACAAAGAAGAGACCAATGATTCACAAACGACATCGATCGACCCATCCAGAGAGTAAGATACTTTAGAAGAGCAACTATATCCGAGATCAAGAACACATATCCATTGATCATTGATTATCATTTTTTGTTACAGGCCGCGGAAAAGAAACCACAGAGAAGCTTCATCCGAAACAAAAGCCAAACAAGACAACAAATTCAAACGGCAAAAGAGAACACATCAACAACACACCCCTGCCTCCAACATTAATGGAAGCAAAACAGAACCAAAGCAGCGTCGCGGTAACAGAAGCTTCGGGAAACATAGGGAAGCTTCTGGTATCAATGGCAAGCCCGGAAAAGATACGGGAAAGCCACAGAGAAACAAATTCAGGAAAGCACAATGAATCTAAAATCTTAAGTCTATCAGAGTTTTTTGCAGTTTCCATATACCAAAAACTCCAACATTGTGTGCAATGTATACACATTTAGATTTTTTTGGAATACAAAATTGTTTTCTTAAGACTAAAAATCTCCAAAGATTTACAGATTAGATTGCAGGAGATTGATGCAGCACTGAGACAATCTCTATCCTAATCCTCACCAATCTGTGGAACACTTCTCTTACTTGTCTCTGCAGATCCTCCAGTCCCACTTCCATTCTCCGGCAAATCTCCTCCATCTCCTCCACTTTCTCCGTAACTTCCTCCTCTGCCGGAAACCGAAAACTCTCGGTAAATTCCATTAAAAATATCCCAATCCTCTCCATCCTCTGCATCTCCTCCATCAATCCACCACAACGCTTCTCTTTCCTTTTCATCTCTTCACCAATCCTCTCCTGAATGTTCACGGCGGCGCTTGCCCAGCTCTGGTGCTTCGGAAGTGGCAATGGCGCCGCCGCAAGTACGCTGCTTGTCTGGCAAGGAACAGCCGCTACTAGCACCCACATCACTAAAACCATAACACTGCTCATTATGTATACTGGCATCGCCGGTCCCGAGGCTTCTCCTCCACGCGGCGGAGCAAGATTGGCCACCATCGCCTGAATCTGCTTCGCCGCAGACCAATTCTTGCTGATGTGGCCATATGATCCGCCTCCTCCGGTGACATTGCTTCGTTGTCCAAACGACCAAGACCGTGACGTTGTTCTTCGGCTACTGCAACCACTCCCATCGGCGGCGTTTAAGCCAACGAGGAGGCTTGTTAACGCACGCTTTGCTCTACGGACACTTCCGTTACATAACGGCCGTTTCTTAAGCGCCGTCACGGCTATCTCCGCCAGATGCCGGCTCTGTCTAACGGAATCGATTCCGCTAACGACGGCGTTACAGATATCGAGCGCTTTCAAAATCCGATCAAGCATTTCCGGCAAAACCCTTGATAAAGACGGCGACTTTGAGATCTGGGTCGCGGCGAGGACCGCCTTGAACTCCGTTTCGCACGAAATTAGAACATGGAGGAGACTCTGTAGCCAAGGGATCGAGAGAATCGGATCAGAAGATTGAGAACCGGCGGTGTTGTCGGAGGAGGAAGGAGATCGCGACGGAGATACTAGCTCGGAGAAACACTCCGTGACGTGTTTCTGAAAATCCTCGAGCTCTTCAAGCTCTTGCTCGTGAGTGACGTCCATGGAAACGATCTGGTTACGGCGGATACTGATTCGACTAAGGAACGAGCCGTGATATTCCGTCGCCGGAGACATTAGTGTTGAGTGTGAAAAAGATAAAGGATTGATTTTTACAAAAAAGCAGAGTGATTTGAGAGAAGAATTGAGTTATGGGATATTGAGATGAAAGAAGAAGAAGAAGAAGAAGAAGAAGAAGAAAGTAATGTTAAAGAGAAATGGTGGACAAGATGTCTTGTCGGAGAAGAGACCTGACTCAGTTTTTTAAGTGTTGACAGATTCTGATTTTTATTTTTCTTTCTTTGGGACTTGTGAGTAAGAAGAATATTCGTCTTTGGTCTCTCTTTGACGACTTCTTCTTTCATACATCTCCTGACGACATTTCCCAAAAAAAAAAAATGAAAAAAATAAAATTTTGTCATTTTTTCTTGTTTTCTATTTTTATTAAATTTTTTTCACATCTGGGCCTAATTTTCTAGATTCTCATATTTTCACTCCAATGGAAAAGCCCAATACTACTCCACTAAATCAAGTGTTACCGGGTAAATAGATACTACTTTTTGGTAATAAGATATTGCATAAACAATTTGATCAAATTAGTTTTGAAATTTTCAAAGGTAACACTGAGTTTGAGCATATAATATACTACTACTTTTCTCTTTTCAAATTAAACGATGTTTTAAAATTTTTTTTGTTTCAATTTAAGTGATGCTTTTACATTTTTATACAAAATTTCAACGTTATTATTACTAATATTTTGCAGTATAATTTTTATTGATTAAAACTATTTTTATTAAAAAAGTAAAAAATAAAAATTAACAAATCTTTAATCAGCATATAACAATATTACACATCACTTATTCCGAAAATGAAAAAACATTTATATTTTATATTATGTTGATAGATAGGAACGATGATTACGGGTATCAAAAAAATACAATAAAATAATATATGGTGGTCGGTTAAATTAACCGTTAATGACGGTTAGAACAAAAAACATTAAACTATTACACTGTCGGTCCAAATAATACACTATTTAATTTGTAGTTTGTTAGTATTAAAAAAAACATTTTTGTATCAAGTCTTGCAGCTACTGCTTTAACACGAGAGAGCAGTGATTATAGAAGACCAAGTGATAGTAATGTGAAGTGAACATTAGCTTTTTTTAAAAGAAAAATTATTGCTATTAACTTTGAATTTTAATTTGAATGATTCTCCATAAAAAGTTCCACAAATAACGCGCACAAATCATATCTGCAATATAGTACTTGCATGAATAAAATAGGTAACTGAATAATCCACTAATCAATAACAACATATCATTGTCTCAAAAAGCATTTTTAACGATCAAAAGCGACAAATATAAGATTTATAATATTATTGTTGTTGCTAATTTTGGTTTTGCCGTCACATGGCAACCACGAAAAAGAATTTTGACGCGTTCTTTTTAGAATTTCTATAGGAATATATGATGGATAAAAAAGAAAAAATAAAAGAACTAAAATAGTATTTTTAATATCATTTTTATTGATAATAATGCTACTACTAAGTACTAACTACTAATGTATCCAAATTTTAAGATGTTTTCTTGCCATTAGTATTAGGCTTAGGACCGATCCTGAAACATGTCGGATCAAATATTCGTCTTAGTCTCCAATACCGTAAAAAATTATAGTTATATAAATTTCATGGCCCGACCCTAATTAGGCTTCACCAATTGTTATCCTTGTTAAGATATTTTTTACCATTATCTAGGGTTTGTTCATCAGATGTTCAACATCTATATAATTTAAAGCCATACTTTGTAATTTTAATTTTTCAATTTGCAAATCATTTCACAAAAGAAAGAACTACAAATGAAGTCAAAGTCAAAGACAAAGATAGTGGTAATGTGCATTTTTTTGGTTGTATGTGTTTTTCTTTAATGATTTACTTAACTAATTTAAAAAAAAAAAATTCCTTTAGATAGCACACTTTTGTGTTTTTTTTGCCACATGTAGCATACAAGCCCAAAATTTCCAACCATAGCATATTTAACATACGGTATACCGAAAATGCCCCTGTCTAATTTTGGGTTTAGGGTTTAGGATTTAGGGTTTAGGGTTTAGTGTTTAGGGGTAGGAAAAATGAGAACCCTAAGCCATATTTTAAAAATGGTCAGGGGTAAAATGGTCATTCTAACATTTTAAAAATGCTACACGAGGAAAACCCAAAGCCACATACTAAATGTGTCCAAAAAATGAAAAAGTGTGCTATATTTGAGAATTGCCCTTTAAAAAAAAGAGCTATGTATGGTTCAAGGTTTGCTAAAGATATTTAGTATTTTCTTTTCTTCCTTTGAGCTATTTGAGTTCTAAAGCCATATACTATTTGTATGATGAGTCGAGATCGATTAGTTTTGTTAGGGATAGTGTTTCATTTTTTGAGAAATTAATTGAGTAACACCGTAAAAAAAAGAAAATTTATTTAAAAAAATTGACCTAACCAAGTGTTATTATTTAAAAAATAACATTATTGACCAACAACAAAATTAGATAAAACTCTTTTATTGATGGACCATGCTAAATTGTAATAGAGCCTTGACTTGCACTACACTTGTTACCACAGATTCATGTAAATGGCTAATGATCTTTTTTTTGCAATAAAAGATTTGCATTAATTTATTGGCTTACAAGGAGATCTCTTTCTTTTCAGTAAACATAAGGAACTATCATAATTAGTTGATAATCTTTCCAGCTTGTGTTAATCGAAAAAGAAATATATCTTCTTGTAAACCAATAAAATAATTATAGAAACACTACAGAAATAAGCAAGCATTTATATATAATTCTAATCTCATCTTAACATTTTCGTGAATTTTTATTTTAGGGAATGAATTTTAAATATCCTAATATGGTTTACAAATATCAAATAAGATACGTGATCTTACCAAATAATTTAAAATCAACTATTGAAGAATAACGAGTTACGTGTGGATTCATAAGACTACATGCTGTCAACAAAATTTTATGATTGAATTATCAACATATCGAAAAAGGCATAATGAAAACTAAGACCCGACAAATAAACCGAAATCCAAAAATCGAAACGGATCATAACCGAATAAACCAGTTTCGAACTGAAAAAAATTGATTAAATTTAAACAGTCTATTTCAAAACATTTGGATATCCGAACCAAATCAGAACTGAATCGGGCATCCGAGTATCATATACTTTCATAATATTAGCGAAAATTTAGTTTTATATTATTTTATTTATCTTTTACTTTTTTTTTGCAATTCCGGTTTTTTGCTCGAGTAATTTTGGGTTTTCCTAATTTTCGGTTCTATTTCGGATCTTTTAAAAATTTCAAAACCTACTTGAACCCGAAATAATCCGAACCGAACCGAAAATTAGCCGGTCCTATATGGATCCTATACTACTCTACCCAAGCATATATATAATATGAGGTTAGTGGCTATGAGAAAAACCACCATAACCATTAATACGAATACACTAATGGAATTCATTAGATCAACTTGCATGACAATCCTCTTTCTGTCGATAATATTCGTTCTTTCGCCGTCCTCGGCCAGGGACCTTCCCGGCGCATCCGGAGGTGGCCACCGGAGCAACGAGGACGTTGACTTCATCTTCCAAACGTGGATGTCCGAGCACGACAAAAGTTACATCGATTCACTAGAAGAGAAGGAACATCGTTTTCAAATATTCAAGGATAATCTCCTTTTCATTGACCAACACAATGCCAAGAACCTCTCTTACAAGCTTGGTTTAAACCGGTTTGCTGATTTAACCGTCCAAGAGTACCGAGACCTTTTCTCTGGAGCCCTTAAACCGAAACAAAGGGCTCTCAATATCAGTCGTCGGTACGAGCCACTTGACGGAGATAATAATCTCCCAGAGACTGTTGACTGGAGGACACAAGGTGCAGTCTCGGAGATTAAAGACCAAGGCACTTGTAGTAAGTAACTTTAACTTTTACATTTTCACATTCATAACCAAATAGTCCGTAACACACGTATAGTTTATAGATGCTAGCTAGATATATATGGTCCTATTGTATATGTTTTTGGTGTGCTAATTTTCATTGAGTATATTTGAATACTATATAAACTTTTTTGTATCAAACACCGATTTGAAATGTAAATATACAAATGCAAAAGTGAAGAAATTTGTTAACATATACAATTTTAAACTAAAATATGTTTGCTTATTTTCTTTTTTAATTCGTGGTTGAATTTCTCTGTTTTTCAATTATTAAAATTTCTTAAGCGAAAGTTTGGAGGTTTTTGACTAAAATTTGAAAGTTGAAGATCTTTTTGACATTTTCCCCGAATAATAATATATATTTTTTCATGTTTTAATTAAACGAAAGGTTGCTGCTGGGCATTCTCTTCAACGGCAGCAATAGAAGGAATAAACAAGATTGTGACAGGAGAGTTAATCTCATTGTCGGAGCAAGAGTTGGTCGATTGCAACTCTGAAAACAACGGTTGTGGTGGAGGTTTAATGGACAGAGCTTTCAACTATGTCAGCTACAATAACAATGGTCTTAGTACCGAAGCTGATTATCCTTACATGGCCATTCAAGGCTATTGTAACCGCAGAAAGGTTATAGCCTACTAGTCCTAAGTCGAAATTAAAACATTCATAGACTATTTTGTTACTTAGTTTCGACTTTTGTATCGACTTTTTTTTGTTCATAGGAGAGTTCAAACAAGATCGTTACAATTGATGGCTTCCAAGATGTGCCGCAGAATGATGAGAATGCCCTGAAAAATGTTGTTGCTCGCCAGCCCGTGAGTGCTGGCATTGACAAAAGTTCCCAAGAATTTATGCTCTACAACTCGGTATGTATATGTACTACAACAAATCATATGTGTTGTATCATTTATAATATATGTTTACATCATTTTTTGATTAACATACATAACTTTGGTTCATATAATGTTTGATTTTTATTTAGGGTATATTTAATGGACCTTGCGGAACAAATCTAGACCACGCGGTTACTATAGTTGGGTATGGTAATGAGAATGGTCAAGATATTTGGATCGCGAAAAACTCATGGGGCACACAGTGGGGAGAGGCTGGCTATGTTAGGATGGCTCGTAACTTTGCGGATTCAGCAGGCCTATGTGGGATTGCAATGGAGGCTTCATACCCTATCAAGAACTCTAATGCATGAAATGATCATAATCATATATTTGTTTAAGTATGTTTCAATGAATAAATTATCTACTACTTTGTAATCAATTTGTGGACTTTGGTAGTTATTTTAGCTAGCCATGTATCCTTATTCAAAACAATGTTCTAATTTTCAATTTATGTGAATTTTATGTCAAAATGTATTGTATTATCTATATGCGAAGGGCATGGAACTTGTGATATTTTTATAGGGCCATAAGTACTGTCAGTGAGGTTTAGTTCAACTCATGTCATGTTGAGTTACAGAAACTTTAAGTGGTTTATGGAATTGAGTATTTTAAATGATTGGGAAACTTTTAAGTGAGAAATCAAATTACTTATATTGTGATCTTGAAGTTTTAAATTTCGTATCTCAAATGCTTGAAATTCTCAAAAATTATGGGAAGTCATTTTACATGTTTGAATATACAAAAAACTAAAATTTAAATAAAACCAGATTTCAGTGAAGTGTTGCACCTTCGTTGGATAGAAAATTTTGCTTTATCTTAATATAATTAACAAATATTAAATCAGATAACAAATTTAAAGTCAACCATATTATGAATAAATAGCAATGAATTGCACGTAGATTCGTAACATCCCAAACTTAGAGTTTATGGCTCCATTAATAGCAACCCGTAATTTATCTAGAAGAAATATAGAAGAGTAAAGAGAGTTTCGTTTCTTTCTTTTTTACTAATTTTCGAGCAGTTTTAACATAAAAACGGATAAATTACCGAACTGTTTTAATTTGAAGTTGTTGATAGAAATAATAATAGCAAACCAGTAATTACAGGCATGCATTCCTAATGAAAAAGATAAACAAAAAGGAAGGTATACTCATGAAATCTATGTAAATTATTAGTTGGTACCATAAAATATTTTTGCCATTATTTCCTTTTTTTGGTTAAAATTGCCATTATTTCCTAAACTAAAGATTTGTTGACATAATTTTTAGATACGAATTAGAAAGACAGAAATGTCAATAAACATTTTCTAAATTATATATATATATATATATATATACATTTGCTATATATATAATATGAGGTTATATATTTGCTACAAAAAAACCAATCATACAAATGGAACTCGTTAGATCAGCTTGCATGATCACAATCCTCTTTCTGTCGATAATATTTGTTCTGTCGCCGTCCTCCGCCATGGACCTTTCCGTCGCATCCGGCGGTGGCCACCGGAGCAACGTGGACGTTGGCGTCATCTTCCAAACATGGATGTCGGAGCACGAGAAAAGTTACATCGATTCACTAGAAGAGAAGAAACAACGTTTTCATATATTCAAGGATAATCTCCGTTTCATCGACCAACACAATGCCAAGAACCTCTCTTACAAGCTTGGTTTAAACCGGTTTGCTGACTTAACCATCCAAGAGTACCGAGACCTTTTCTCTGGTGACCTTAAACCGGAACAAAGGGCTCTCAAAATCAGTCGTAGGTACGTGCCACTTGAAGGAGATCAGCTCCCAGAGACCGTTGATTGGAGGACACAAGGTGCAGTCTCGGAGATTAAAGACCAAGGCACTTGTAGTAAGTCCAAACTTTTCTTCACATTCATACATAAATAAGTTTTCAGACAAGTCAAGATCTTAACTCTTAACGTTAAACCTCACTATGTTTTAAAGACCACACACACGTAAAGTAAAGTTATATATATAGATGCTAGAGGGTCCGATTGTATGTTTTTGGTGAGCTAATTTTCTTATATCAAATACCAATTTGAGATGGTAAATATAAAAATAAATTTTAGCTTTTAAAATTTTAAACTAGAATATGTTTGTTTAACTTTTTAATTTGTTGGATTTTCTGTTTTTTTTAACAAAATATTTTCTTTTTTGGTTAATTTATTATTTATTTACTTGTGTTTGGAAAAAAAAAATCACGAAATAATAATATAGATTTTCTTTTTTCATGTTATAAATGAAAGATAGCTGCTGGGCATTCTCCTCGGTGGGAGCAATAGAGGGACTAAACAAGATAGTGACAGGAGAGTTAATCTCATTGTCCGAGCAAGAGTTGGTCGATTGCAACTCTGAAAACAACGGTTGTTTTGGAGGAGGCTATATGGACAAAGCTTTCGCGTTCATCATCAACAACAATGGTCTTGATACTCAGACTAATTATCCTTACAAGGCCGTTCAAGGCAATTGTTACCCCAAAAAGGTTAACTTACTAGTGCATTTCTAAAGTAAAACATCCATAGATAAGTGATTGTATTTGATACTTAGTTTCGATTTTTGTTTCGCAGGATAATTCAAGCAAGATCGTTACAATTGATAACTACGAGGATGTACCACCAAATGATGAGATCTCCCTTAAAAAGGCCGTTGCGCACCAGCCCGTGAGTGTTGGTCTTGACAAAAAGGCCAAGGAATTTATGTTCTATAAATCGGTATGTATAATATAGACAACATATATAGTATCGGAGGATAAATCATATCTAACACAATGTAGTCTTTATCTCGTACTTAATCTTATTAGGATTATCCTCCAATATATAGTTTCGTTTTCTTTAGTTAAAAATCTAAAATATATTTACATGTTTGATTTCATTTAAGGGTATATATGATGGACCATGCGGGACAAATCTTGACCATGCGGTTGTTATAGTTGGGTACGGTAGTGAGAATGGTAAAGACTATTGGATCATAAGAAACTCATGGGGCACAATATGGGGAGAGGCTGGCTACGCTAAGATTGCTCGTAACGTTGGGAACTCAACTGGTACATGTGGAATTGCAATGGTTGCTTCATACCCTATTAAGAAAGTTACTACCATTGCATGAAAAAAAGATAATCATATGTATTCTTTTGTTTGAGTATATTTTAAGGAATATATTCTAACATTTATCAAGGAATTTGTAATGAGTTTGTGGATGTGTTTTAGCTACACATGTGTGCCTATTCAAAATAATGTTATGATTTTCACTTTATTGGGAATTTTATGTGAAAACGTATCGTATTATCTATATATATATAACAAATATTTTCCATCAAAATCCATTAGTAGCTAGTCCAAAATCACATTATTTACTTGTTTAGTGAAAAAAGTGAACATATACATATATATATATATATATATATATTTGGTTCATGTAGTTGACTCAAAAGTATATATATATTTGGTCAATGTAAAGATCAAGACAAAAAAAACAGGTTGAGAAAGCGATATATATGATAAAGAAAGACTGTTGACTACAAAACAATTGTTTATAACCAAAAGTTAAGAGACTTTCATTATTTAAACATCTATGAAAGAAAAATTACAACAAATTCTTTTGCTAAACAAATTTCGCTAAAAGGACAGATTTTTTGTCGGTATATAAGAATTGCACATGGAAGAGATAATGTAGCAGTTGAAAATTAAATGCATACTAATAATTTTGCAAATCGTTTGGCCAATGTGAACAACAAAAATTGAACTAAAAATTTTCTTGTAATAGAATGGTCCGCATTTATTTTTTGTTGAAACTATATCATTAAGCTGGTAACGAACTTTCCGTTAGTTAAAGCCGATTAGGAACCAAAGTGTTTACATGGATAGATAAAGAACTATAAGTTACAACATTACAACGGCATATTTCAATATTGTATCACGTGCTAGTTTAATAACAAAATTTATAATATGTTGTCTTATCTCCCATATTAGAGTGTTTTTTTTTATTACCAGGAGGTTCAGAGCCCGTGGGCCCTTAAGATACTCGCTTTTGGCGAGCCAACCCTTCCCAGCGTAACTCGAACCCAAGACCTCCTCTTTAATTCGAGGAGTTCTTACTGCTGGGCCAACACTTCGTTGGTCATATTAGATTATTTGACTAAGAAACAAAAGCTTGTTTAACATATATAATTAGGGAAATAAAATCATATAAATGGTGATTCAAAGGAAAGTAATTAGTTGGTCAAAACGCGTAATGTGATGCAAGTGTCATTTGTAAATTTTAATATATTTGTTTTATAACAACTAACCAAGGTTCATGAGTAGTATTAGTAAGTATAGAGTCTTGATTGTTTGGTTGACTTATCTTTGTATTCTCTCTAGCAAGCAAACATAGAGATCCAAACACAAGCGTGTTTGAGAATGAAGGATCAAGTGTTCATCAGCTTCCGGGGAAAAGATAGTCGATACGGATTCTTAAGCCATCTCAAACAGAAGTTATTAGATGGCAATGTGAATGTGGTCACGGACGATGACCTGACTGGAGAACCACTCCAGAATATATTCAAATATATCCGAAATTCGAGTATAGTTATTGTGATTTTCTCCAAGAACTACGCGGAGTCAGATTGGTGTTTGGACGAATTGGTGGAGATCAAGAGATGCTTAAAGATGGAGAAGGTCAATGCGGTCATACCCATCTTCTACAAGGTGAAGGTTGCAAGCGTTAAGAAACAGAGCGGAAAGTTTGGGGAAAAGTTTATCGCTTTGCAAAACTCTTTGTTTGATGAAGAAGGCGTTACGAAGAAGAAGATTAAGCATATTAATTCTAGGATCAAGAGATGGAAGAAAGCTTTGAATATCGTCACCGAAATGATTGGATTGTCTTATGACAAGAAAAGGTATATGGTTTTGAGACTTTGGCCAAAAGTGTTACATCTTTAATTTAAACTCTTTGTTTGTTTGCAGTTTTGAATCGGATTTCGCACAAAAAGTTCTTGACAAGGTTAATATACAATTAGACAAAATTGCGGCAAGCGAAGGGCGGAATAGGACTCAAGAAACTAGTAAGGTGTGTTCTTATTAGTTCCTTTCATAAGTAGTTTTTGACTTAAAGCAGAGATGGTTACTAAAATCTTTTTATGACAAACATCACAGGGAAAACAAGAATCAAACCAGACTAATAATGTCTATTTCAACCAGTTTAACATAAACAAGCTCTTTTTAAAATCTTTGAATCTTGAAAGCTTGAATCCATTTGAAGACTATATGGTCTCTATCTCTCTCAAAATATTGCTACTTTTTTTTTTGTCTATGAAGTTCATCAGTTTTTTGTTAACTATCCTTATGGTGTGTGACTAGCAAAGTATTGATATGAAGCCTTCCTCGCGTGATTTGAAACGCAACAACTCAGATCTTGACCAAATAGATCAATTTCGCCCCTATCCTGGTAAGTTCAGATCATCGCAAAAGACCTACTAGATGTGTTGTCTGCATATTGACTTAACAACTTGACTTTTAAAATCCATATATATAGTTGAAGCGTTTATGGGTAAAAAGTATGTCAAGAATCAAGAAAGCATTAACAAAGTTGTCATCACTCCTCGTAAGTTCGAATCATAAGTACTCATGACAAACGTTTGTCTTCTCTCTTCTGTATATTGACTAATTGATCTTAAATCTACAGCTGAAGCAACCGAGTCTACCATTGTTCAAAAGCCGGTTGAGGATCATAGCAGCAATGACAATATAATCCCGAGAAAACCTATAGGTCGCACCACTTGCATTATTACATATCTTCGTCGCTGTTTAGGGCTCGATGATGACGATGAGCAAAGGATGATCTAATGTAATCGCGGAAATGAACCTTCCATTGCAAGCAATCGATCGTCTGTCCGTTTTAAAAAAAAAAAACTTTTTCCTTCACCAAAAGCCTTTGTTTTACATTGATGGTACTTGAATTAAGATTACGTTGATGAAGACATCTCCAATTTTACATTAACCATCTCCTGATCCAGAACCTTGATAATTTCAATACGGCTTGTTTACTTGTATATCAAGTTAAATCTCTGATTTGTGTTCCTTCAAATAATTCAAAAGGTGAACGGATATGAGAGAAATAAGACGTGTGTTCAAAGGTTTGTATATTATTCAATCAAATCTATTCCGTTGATAATATCGCGAGATAAACCTAGAAAAAAAATGGTAGAGAGAAAACCACATCGATAAAAACACTCTTTAGAATTTTTTTATTAATCGTGTGAATCATAATTACAAAGCCCTAACACCTGTAATTTGGGTTCTAAGCCCATTAGAATCAGCAGTGACTTATTTATAACCCAAGAAATATTTGTAGAAAAGAAAAAACTTGTTATGTTCACATATTCCTTCTTCTAGAGTAACAACGTTCGAGCTTCAATTCTTCCATAGGAATCGTAAAGATAGAGGACTATTTGACAGATATTTTCCATTAAAATCACATTATTTACATCTAGTGAAAATGTGAATATACATACATACACACATTTATATATATTTATATATATATATATATGCAGGGTCCGCCGTGACCTAAAGCTCATGAAGTAAGGACTTTAGATGCCAAATAATAAGATCAATTTAGGGGCATAAATATTTAGAAAATCTTCTATAGTCCAGTGGTTAGTGCTTCTTTTTCCTAGTTGAAAGAGAACCCTCATCAACACCTTGTTAGATTTTTTTGTTTTTTTTTTTCAATTTACAATGGGCATCAATTTCCTTTTTTGCTTTAGGCGGCCCAAACGGTTGGGCCGGCCCTATATATATATATATATATATTCAAAGTGATCAAGATCAAGACAAAAGAGATTGGTTGACTAAAAGACATATGATAAAGAAAGACTGTTGACTACATTTAAAACCAGAAAAAAAGGGACTGTTGACTACAAAACAAATTGTTTATAACCAAAAGTTAAGAGACTTTCATTATTTAACATTCTTGCTCTAAATATTGTCATTATACAAGAAATGCACATGGAAGAGTTAAGCATCATATGGATTGTTTAATGTAGCAGTCGACAATGCAAGATCGAGGAGAGATTGCGATGTAAAGAGTCAAAGGCAGACCGACGTTATTATATACTCCAAGGGAGGCTAATTAGTGAGTAACAAAATTCAAACTAAAACATAATCCTCTTTTATAAGATTAGATTGGTCAACGCGTTACACAGATTTAGTACTATTTTTATTCTATTATTTTGATTTTTTTCTCGTTTATGTCCACCACATTGCGGTGATAAAGAGACGGATTCATGACGCTGATACGTTACGAATTCGATCAGTACGAAACTATCTCACATTGTTTATGGACATCCACATGTGCCTTTGTTTTCGATCCATTTGAATATCTGGAGAAGAAGTCTATTTGTGAGTAGCATCTCTAGAAGATTAGTCTGGATCGACTAAAGCTTGAGATAACATGGACTAACATTCATGCATGAGCAAAATTATGGCATTCCCACTATGATGCTACCCTAAATTGTTTTTAAACATTCGGTACGTAGTTTAATAATAGAATTTATCTTTCCATGTGTAACATTTAATGTTTGTCCAAATAGATTATTACACATATAATTAGGGAAATAAAATCATATAAATGGTGATTTCTAGGAAAGCTAGATGGGGAGAAACGCGTAATGTGAGGCAAGTTAAGTTTCATTTATAAATTTTAATATATTTGGTTTATATAATATTATTAAAAAGTACGATATATCCAAGTTACAACCAAAGGTTAGTAGTATTAGTAAGTATAGAACCTTAAGTGTTTGGTTGACTTATCTTTCTCTCTAACAAGCAAACAGATCCAAACAAGTGTGTTTCAGATGGAGAATACGAATCACCGTAACAAGAAAACAGATAAAGTGTTCATCAGTTTCCGGGGAAAAGACGAAAGGAACACATTCTTAAGCCATCTCAAACAGAGGTTAATAGATTGCAATGTGAATGTGTTCATCGATGAAGACGCTTGTGGACAACCGCTGCCGAATCTCTTCAAACACATCCGAAGTTCAAAGATCGCGGTAGTGATCTTCTCACCGAACTACGCAGAGTCACATTGGTGTCTGGACGAGCTTGTGGAGATCAAGAAATGCATAGAGACGGAGAAGGTCACTGCAGTCATACCCGTCTTCCATAAGGTGAAGGCTTCAAATGTTAAAGAACTGAGCGGAGAGTTTGGGACAAAGTTTCTTGCTTTACAAAACCGTTTGTTTGCTAAAGAAGGCATCAATGAGGACGAGATTAAGCTTCTTAACTCAAGGATCAAGAAATGGAAGAAAGCTTTGGAATTTGCCACTGGAACGATTGGATGTCGTTATGACATCAATAGGTATGATTTTGGGGCATGATCACAACGTTTAGTTAGTTACTATTAGGGGTAGATATCTCACGTCACGTAGTTTGAAGAAATTTTAAGTAGTATATAAAGGACATGAGTCAATCAACTTTTTGACTATTGGTTTTGAATTAGAAACTCTTATAACCTATCGTAAACTTACATGAAGTTAAAACAATAAAAACATGATGCTAAGAAGGGGTTTTTAGCTAATATTAAATTAATAAATTTAGATTAAGAGACTTAGTTAAAGATTTGATCAGAGGAATGAGAGCTTTGGATGTCGGAGAGAGAGAGGCGAAGAAACCCAGCGAAGAGTTCGCTTAGGATTTTCGGATCCCGTCTCTTACCATTTTTTAAAAATGATTAGTGGGCTAGGAGACGGGCTAAAGACCCGCGTCAATTATGGTATAAGAGGTAGTCAAATTTTAGGCAAATATTGTTTGTCTAGAGAATGAATATAACAAACCTTTAAATCCTTTTATTGCGGCTCTTCGAAATCACCTTAGATTTTTATGTCACTTTCATAACACATCTCTAATTTAAAATTTTTTTTTTATAGTCCGGAGGCAGCTTTCGTGGAGACAATCGTTCAAACGGTTAAAACAACCTTAGACGAAATTGCAAAAGAAGAAGGGCATAATATTATTCAAGAAAATAGTAAGGTGTGTTCTTAGTTTTTTTTTCGCTCTTTTGTTTTTACATTGAGTAGTTTTTGGCTTTTTTGCCTTAAAAGTAGACATGGTGGCTAAATCTCATATAACAGATACCTGAGGGAAAACAACAATCACCCCAGATTGTTTTCAATATCAAAGAGCTTAACATAAACAGTCAGCTCCTTTTGGATTCTCTGAATCTAGGAAAATGGAATCCTCAAGGCTACATCATGGTCTCTGTCTTAGTCTGCCTCTCTCAAAATTTTGTTTTTCTGTCTTTTTGTCTATGAATTTCATCAGCTTTTGATATGATTTGCGACTAACAGGATATTGATATGAAGACTCATTCGCGTGTTTTAAGACGCACCAACTCTGATCTTGACCAAATTTATGGCCCCTTTCCTGGTAAGTTCATATCATGGCATATACTTACTATATATTATTAGGGAATATATCTCACATCGGAAGTACAAAAAGTGATATGTAGCAACATATAAAATATATTAGCATCTTCACTCATTACAATTGATTTTGAGTTGGAAGCTCATATAACTTAACACATATATGTAGTATGCATGTTGACTTAACCACTTGACTTCCACATCCACAGTTGAAGCACTCATAGCTCAAATGAAAAAGGTCAAGAATCAAGGAAGCATTGACAATTTTGTCGAGAAAAAACCTATAGGTCGCACCACTTGCATTTCGTATCTGTCTTACTGTTTCTGCTCACGTTAGATGATCATGAGCAAAGGATGACCCAAAGTAATCGCGAAAATGAACCTTCTGTTGCAAGCAACTGATCGTCTGTCTGTTTTTTCTTTACTTGTTTCTAAATCAAAAGCCTTTGTTTTACCTTAAATGTACTAATACTAAGTTAATGTTGAAGAAATATCTATTAATAAAAGAGCGATCGATGCCTTATCAGTCCATTACAAGGTTCATATTCATTGAACTCAAAACCGGTAGCCGGTAGAGATTCTAGGGGTCCCAGCGGTTCACGCTATCTTGTAGACACATAGGACTCGCGGTCCTAGGGATACAACCAAACTGTCGTCTCCGGGGCGCCGAAGACCGCATGTGAAATCTCAAGTGACTGGGATTCGAACCCAGGTGGCGGAACTCACAGCCGTGAGCCCATTGCCACCAGAGTTAGAAACCCCGATTTGATTGATTTGCGATTTTATAGAGCAAGAAACAAATGTGAAACCCAAATCATTGGAAACATTTGTGAATTACAATTTTGCCAATTACAAATTCAGACATTATGGTATGGATGTCCCATCAAGCATAAAACATTAAAACTTTTTGTTTTTAGATTAAAAAATATGTCCCATTTGATAATGTGTTAACTTATAACCCAAGAAACCCATTTGATAACGTGTTTACTTATAACCCAAGAAACATATTTGTAGAAAATGAAAAAACTTGGTCATGTTCACATATTCCTCCTTCTGGTGTAACAACGTTGGAGCTTTACTTCTTCAATAGGAATCGGATCTTCCGGGAAACCACACGGCACAATCGTCCCCGGCTGCTTCTCCGGCAACAGCTCACACGGCGTTGGAGTCACACCGCTCGTAAAACCGGAGACATCCGTACAATTCCATAGCACTTTCTTAGGTTTATTGGAAAGCGTGATCGTCACGTTAGAGATACATATTCCGGTAAACTTGTCTCCAGATATTCCGGCCAATTGTGCCGGCATTGTCACGTTCTCGGCGAGCATATCTTGATAGTTAATGTTCTGAATCACCGGTAACGCCTTCGGATCATAATGATCATCAGGATGCGAACCGTAATCTCCAGTCATCCAAAATACATACTTCATCGTCTTCATTGTCATTCCTCTTACATACACATCCTTCACATAACCTCCACGACCAACCGCTGTCTTAATCCTACAAGATGTCACTTTCGGTTAAACCCATTTGATTTAACTAAACCGGTTATTTTTTGTGTTACTTGACTTCCAACTAAAAATCAATTGGCTGGATTGGTCCGTGTCACTTATATATTACTTAAAGTCTCCGCGACACATTTGGTAAAACCGATTAATTACATTACCTGATTCCAGATTCGGAGTCTATGGCAACGATATCTTCAGCACGAACATCTTCAATTCCACCGGACATTTCGCTGCCGAGAGCGATCACGGCACTATGAGGAGAAATGCATGTGAGCCGTCGGATCAAGAGCTGTTTGGTTGGCATACCGTACGTGTAACCGTACTGATCCCAACCACTCTTGACGGCGATACAATCGTCGCCGGAGACAATGTAACAATCCTCAATCCTCGTGTTGGTACATGAATCTAAATATTAAACCGGAAACAAATTTTCATAACCGGATATTATCGGTCTTTTTTGAGAATTTATCGATACGATTTTAATTTTTACCTGGGTTGATTCCGTCCGTGTTTGGTACGGTGACTGGTGCTAGTATCGTCACACCTTGGATGACAATATCGCTGCAATTTTGGAAATAATTAAAACAAAACCGGCTTATTGAACCTTTGTTAATCGAATGATTAAACCGGAAAGTTTTCTTTATACCTGCTGTAAACCGGATGGATATGCCATGAAGGAGAATTTAAGAATGTGAGATTAGAGATTTGGATACCATTAGAATGCATAATCTCAATTAAATAAGGTCTTGTGTATTTTAATTCCTTTCTCTTGAATTTTCCCCACCATAACTCTCCTTGTCCATCAATCGTCCCGTTTTCGCCTTTTAAGTTCACAATTGAATAATCAGTTTGGTTCGATCAGTGTTAAAATTTAGGATGTTTTGGGTTAATTTGATACGAAATTGAACTATATATACTAACCGGTTATAACCACATCGGTTAAGTTTGAACCGAAAAGTAGACTGATGAATCTTCCACCATCGGTGTCTCTCCCACGCCCGTATGAAGGCAATGGCTCTATCACTTCATAGTCACTCTCTTCCTACAAGTAACGTTAGGACCAAACAATTCATAGTTAGCTTAGAAGTCAAACTTTTGTCTATTATTTTATAGACGTTTAGTTCTCCACAAGACTTTGTTACAAGACAACATTCATGAATGGTTTCAAAAATCTTAATTCCTTTTACAAGGACCGGTCTTGAGGCATATCGGATGAAACATTTGTCTCGACCTCCAAATTTTTTTTTAGTTAATATACAAATATTGACTGGCCTCCAAATCGAAAAAAGATTTATACATAAGGAATTCGACCCGATACCATAAAGTTTATAACCTCACGGATTTGTTTATAACCAATTTTTTTAGCAACCATGTATTAGGACTTGGGAGGATATTAGAAGGACCCTACAAATAATATTCTATTTAAAAAAAAATCTATAAAACTAGGGATCTTATATATTAAAAGAAATAGTAAATTTTGTACTTTTTTACTTTTTATTTTTTGAAAAAATATTTCTCCTATTTTGAAAAGTAACATGTGGGTAATATTTAGAGTAGTAAAGGAACGGGTGAGATCTTCCTATACGTGATCCCCACTAACTTTCGATCGTTGCCTATTTTGTTGTCTTTGCGTGACTCTCTCCCTTACACTACCATATCTACTAAGCATTTTAAAACCTAATTAGTTGTTTGCTTTTTATAGAAATTACAATAGTCTTGTAGCTCAAATAATGAACTCGACTTCATTTCTTTTTCCCTCAAAATATCAATAATGTGCTACTTAAATTATATATAAATTCTAACTATTTACCTAAAAGATAAAACATAAATTGAATGGCTCAACCAAATATCATCAAAAGATGGCAAGCAAATGTCACGTGTAGTTATGGTTATGGATGAAGTGCAAAAAAAAAAAAAAAAAAATTCATCAAAGACCTTTATGGAGTTTTGTGTCACGGGTTATTCCAAATTTAATAATTTTATGCTTAGAGAATGAAAATTAATTTAACAAAAAAAAACAGAATGAAAATAAATTAAAATAATCATTTTAATGGACACAATAAAAAAAATAAACTTACTTGAGAGGCTAGGAGAACAGCATCACGGTGGAGGTAAAGCGTGAAATGGCTTGTGAGGTTAAAGCTTCCGGTGAGCCACCGTCCAGCGGGAACAAATAACAATGAGCCACCGTAGTCTGCGAAACGGCTAAGCTGTGATACGGCGTCACGAAACGCCGCCGTATTTGATGTCACACCGTCTCCTACGGCGCCAAACTCATCCAAAGACGCTGAGTAAGCTCTACACGATACGGCCGAGTACTCAAACTGTTCTCCACGACGGTGGCCATGGTGGCGACGGTGGCGATGATTATTGATATCAGTGGCTCTAAGGTTATGTTCGGCCTCGGTGGCTCCGATGAAGCCACCATCGTGGCTGATAAGAAGAAGGAGGAGAAGGAAACTGGTGGTGAAGAGAGTGGTTGGCATGGCGGTTTTCTAAGGAGGAGAAATGAAAATGGGTTTGTTTCTTTTCGTTATGTAAAGAGAAGTTTATTTATATAAAGCTCGCAATAAATAATTTAAAATTTTGTAACATTAGTCTAATGCTCTATTAAAAAAATTGTTTATTTAAAAGTTATACCTCGTTAACTTTCATTGGCTTTAGCTAAAAATTAATTGGTTGGTTGATGTCTTTTTAGTATATTCTTTTGGCTTCAATTTAAATGATGCTTTAGAATGATTTTTTTTTGTTTCAAATTAGTGATGATTTTACATTCTATGGAAAAATTCAATATTATTTTGTGTATGTCACCATTTACATTTTTCTATGTTATTTTGTATTTGTTATATTATTTTTAGTTAACGTTGTTTAATGGGAAAAACTTAATAAAAATTAATAAATTCTTAATCGGTATGCAACAACTTTAAACACGAAATTATTTATATTACAAATTTTTATCAACTTTTTAATTTTTTTTTATTGGATATTCTTCACATAACGGAGTATATATTTTAAAGAATGTTATTCTAATAATTAGCTATATTTTAATTATTATTAATTTCAAGAATACACTAAAAACTATTCGGAAATAATGGAGAAATTTTTATGAGTACCCACCAATTCTGGATTTGTAAAGGAAGACCTCAAGTTTCGAGGTGAAATTAAGTGAAGAAATAATTTTTTTATAATATATACTCCTATAATTCTAACAACTATATGGATAAATACATAATGTTACCTGCTACGCCACTTTAATTATTTCCTTACTTTACTACCACGCTGCATTCAGATATTTCCTTACTTTAATTATTAAAAAGTAACTGAGACCTAAATTCCATTAACCTAACTACTTTAGTTATTTACTTTTTTTTCGATGTAAAGAAAAACTTTGCATTATATATGCTAATGTAAATCATTAACTCTATTTTTTTAAAAACTATAATTAAGAAAAACGACCGTACGTCATTGGCAGAAAGGTGAACGTAGATTCTTATTGCACATGCAAAAGTTACCAAAATAAATCCTTTATTAATTATAACTAACCAAAAGCTATTAGTAATTTAGAATATAAATTACGTATCAAAGTAATATTTGTCCAAATGTCGTTTACCAAACTATATAACGGTTTGAAATATCTTATTACGTACATGCACATGGGTGGTCTATGTGAAATATTCTTAGATGTTCTTGGCTATACGAATGATTTTGCAACGATTTAACTACGGAAAAAAAAATTACTATCATATAGCCACGTTTTTTCGTGGCTAAAGCATGAATATATCATTTTTTCTACTAGTATGTTGTTGCATTAACAAACTTACTATTGTCTAATGCAATCATTCCTTATAAAAGGGTCTTCTTGTGCAAATGTTTATTCAATTAGGTAAGTTATTGGTCATTGAAACTCTTTGTTTCCTCTAGTTAAGGCCTCTTGGTCAAAATCTCTAACTAATTCTCCAGTCTACCTACCTATCCTAACTCAAAAGTCAAATATAACACACCAAACAAAACCTAATACTAAGCTTAACCTAATCAATCTAAATGCATGGCTCTAACTCTAAAACAAAACACCTTTATGTGAGTACTCTTAAATAAGATGGATTCTATCTCAATTAAGTAAATAGTTTATTTAGTGTACAAAAAAGGAAAAAGGAAAACTTTATCTAAAAGACCAATGAAGGAAAATATGGAATTGTTCTATAACTCAAGATGAAATGGGGTTCAATTATCCGGCCTGACAATGGTTTTAATACTCAAAATTTTTGAATTAATATGTATAAAGCGATTAGCCCCAAAACCGGAAAAATTGATATATAAAGAATTCGACCTCTAACACTGTAAAAGTTTATGACCCCATAAATCTCAAAACCGGCACTATCGGCTTTATCCAAAATTAAACCTTCATACATTTGAGATGGATATGAATCTTACATGAAAAAAACTACTAGTTGGATAATAAGTATTGTATCGACAGGAACCGTGAGTGATACATAGTAATGATGTGAGCTTTTTATGTCGGCTTGCACGCGACGATCACTATGTCCATTATCCGTGAGATAGCCTCAGCAATATCACGAACCCATCAACATATACCCTTATCTTTTCGCAATTTTATAGTTTTAAAATTTTCTCTATTTTTTAGTTATTCTCTCTTTCGTCTTTTGCAAGAAGTATAAAAGTATTTTGATAAATGTCTAAGTAAAGGAAATTAATATCAGCATGCTTTATCTTTACCTTTTCCATAATTGTATACAACACACGGCTATGCAATTTGATTGACATTTTCAAAATATATAGGAGAATCTAAGTTTTCTTTTTATAATTTCGATTATCTATTTATTTTTTTCCCTTTCATGTATGAGTTGTACATATAAACTTATACATAACACCCACAAGGGAGATAAAAATACAACGGAATAACGTAAAATATCTTTTAAATTATAGATGTAGAATCTTGATTTTTTGATGTTTCAAAATAGAATCTTGATTCTTTTCGTGAAAAAATGTATTATTTTGCTTAACGAAAGTGCGGTTGGTATAATAATTGGTGAAAAGGAAATATATTTACAAGTCACGGGGAATTTTGAAGCAACCGACCAAGCATTTGGATTGATATATAGTGGTGGAGTGCACGAGAGATAAAGAGAGAATACTATTTTATTAATTGTTAAAAACAAATAGCAGCACTACCAGTTTCTATACAATATGTTCACCTTTAGTCCGGAACATCGTGGTCTACTGGTTAAGGACGGATTCGTGTGGTTAACACCATACGAGTTCGATCTCCATCTAGCGGAAACTATCTCACATTGTTTCTGGACATTTCTGGAGAATTCACATGTGCCCCCAGCGCCCCGGGACCGACGGTGCATGCGTGTCCAGGTACTGTGTGTCCTCTGCATGACCTGATCTCGGACCCCGACCGACTAGTCTGGATCACCTCGGTGGGACCATGATACCCAAATTATAAAAAAAAATATATGTTATCCTTTATGCCAAAACTTAGTCCGAGACTTATTTTTCCTTTTCTCTAGTAACAATATTTGTTTTGTTTTTCCTCGTTTTAACATTTGAAAGTAAAAAAAATTGAGATTTTTGTAAATGTTTTTTCCAAGCTAAAATGTGAAAAGTATTTGCAATATTAATACACCAAAAATAATTTGATAGGGATTCAAAGTTGATTAACCTAGTTAAGTTAAGTGAATGCAAAGTCCGATCCAACAATTTGTAATGTTTAGGCTACATTGATGAAAAATATGGCTTATTTAAAGTCATATCCAATCAAGGCCCATAGTTTTGTTAGGCCATGGAAAATCATATTAAGTATTGCATGTATGAAAATCATATATAATATAACAAATCATTATGTCCCTACAATCATATATTTATGAATAACATAGTTTTGTTAGGCCATGATACATCTAGATTGACGTTGATTTGATATATACAGTGTAATTAGGTGATCAAAGTGGCTTTAATAAAGACTAATTATGTGTAGTTAAGCAAATCTACCTATAAAGGTGTAATTATTAAGAAGATCAAATTGCTAAAAAGTACTATAGTTAATGGAATTAATGGCTCACTACTATTATAGGAGTCCTATATATATGTGACCTACATGTACCCTTCCCACCCAACTAAACGTAGTGGACAAAACTTATACTCCTTTGTTAGGTTTCATCATATTTTTAGATAACCTTTTCGAGACCCTATGCAGCCGTTAGAGAGTGATGTATTAACAAACACAATCTTAGAAACGAACTCAAACACAATCATCAAAATGAACATGAAGGTGTTAATCTCTTAGTAAGAGAATGATGATGTGATTTTCCCGTTTATGGAGTAATAATAAAATTTGAGGAGAGTTTAAAAGAATTAGTTTGCTGCTGCACTTATTTTTTCAGTCATTTATCTTGAGAAAAATCTATAGTTAAACGTGTTTGAGCTGAAATAATATTAGAATGTGTAATTTAAATCGTGGAAGTAAATTTTTAAAGTCTCTAAAAATAACATTCTCGATCGTCAAATAAAGTGGATTTGTGCGCTCGAAAATAGAACGTCGAAACATACAGAAGACACGGACGGAAGTGGCTTAGGTGGTTTAGTAGATGTACACATATTTTGTTGATATTATTAGTGCATATTTATTTGGTAGGTGTTTTTGGTCATACTTTCCCCATTTAGAGAAGATAAGGTAAACCGTGTTAAGAGAAAATAAAGAGAAAATAAAGCAATATTCCTGACCAAAAAAAGAGGCAATAGATAATTTTTTAAAAATTTCAATTGTACTCTTCGATTTAACCCCACTATTTAAGATATTTTATTTTATAATCACTTCACTAAAGGATTAAAGACTGAAATGAAATTACATGATTTAATAAAAATATTTGGCCCATACCCACCTGGCTTTGTCGATCGATTTATCATAGAAAACAGTATCTTCAGCTTTATCAACAATTCTCCGATCAATATATTTTGGAAATTTTTACTAAAATGATATATTGGTTGTCGTGTTATATTTCTTATAAACTACCGAATTCAAATTTTGATTAAAGATTCAACAATAGTATTAATAAAAAATAGCAGTCTATAATATATATATATACATGAACTGATAAGTTCTTAAAATTTTCATTGTGAAACTCGAGCATTTTTCTATTGTATGATTTGACGATGGCTGAACTTTTAGCGTCGATTTCATCAGAGAATCCCTAACAGTCAATATACACAAAAGGTGCTTGACAATATAAATGTCATCACTTTAATTCAGTGAAAAACTTGATAGATAATCCAGTTATAGTAACATCTTTTAAGCTCGATAGCCATGCTTAAGCTACGAGGTATGTGGTTCCTCTAGAAAGCCACTAAGAGCATTTGCATTAGTGAACCCAATGGGGGTTCACTAAAAAAAAAAATTGAATTTTGTTTTTTTTTTCGTTTTTCTAAAAAAATATATATTTATATATATATAGACCAATCGTGGGGCGCCACGTGACGTGGGGCCCACGCTACAGTGAGTGAAACGGTTCACTGGGATGAAGTTCGGTGAAACTAGTTCATGGCATTTGGTATATTATAATGTTTTTTTTTTGGGGATTTGTGAGAACTTTTACTATAAACCTCTAATAAAGATGCTCTAAGTGGTACGAGATACCTAATCTAGATTGCGATCTATCAAGAGTCTCACATCGGTATTTTAAAAAATTAATGTGCGCTATATAAGTGGTGTAACAATCCTTCATTTTTGAGTTTGTTTTTCGTATGAGTTAGACACACATTTTCTAATATGATATCATAAAAAATCTTCCGCTAAAGTTCAATAAATTACTCGATTTTGGGAGCACTTTGTGGTTATCCACAAAAAAACTCCACGTTTCAACAGTCTAACATCGATGCTTTGAGAGATTAATAGACCAATATATAAGTGTTGTGGTAATCCTCTATTCTTGAATTAGGTTTTAGGTGTGAGTTAGATTCACACTTACTAATACGATCAATAACTTTTTAGTTGAAGAAAAATGTTTGATGAGACAAAATTCACATAATTTATAATTTAATTTTTTTTTCTCTTTTTGTATTAAACAACATCCAAAAAAAGCGAGTAAAGAATATTAGTAGTCATAAGATATCACATTAAATTAAATAAAATATAAAACTTGAAAAAAGTTTAATAAAATGAAACAAAAATACGTTTAAAAATCTTATATAGTGAAATAGGGAGAGTATGTTTTATAGCTTATTTTTAGAAATTAATTTATTTGAGACCCTGATATATTGACTAAATGTCTCTAGCTCAAGTTCCATATTATTACACGTGTACATGATTTCGTTTTTTTCTTTTAGATATAAAAACATGGTTTCACTTTCAAATGTTAAGAAATATCGTTATTTTTGTCATGACCTTGTGTATATAGATTTTTTTTTTTATTTATCCTTGTATATAGATTTAAAATCGATCACCTAACCCAAAGCTTATAAAACGTGATTGAAATAATGAATCACATATCTATATCAATAAACCCCACTGCAAAATACAACATGAACTTATATGATGTGTTTTTTCTTAAAGATGTGATAGATTTTTGACTCCTATATTGGATATTTAATCCTTAAAGTAAATCTAAAGCTAGTTCATAAGACATATATAAGGAAATATATAATAAACGTAACCAAATACCAATATAACAAAAAAAAACCAAATACCAACATTCAATAAATTACGTATATTGTTAAAACTAACGTAACTAATCGCATATATGATCTTATGGTATTCAATAATCATGGACTTTTGAAAACTCTACTAAAGTGGTGGTATATCTTTTCTTTTTTTTTTATATTGAAGTGGTGGTATATCTAATATCTTGGTTACATTATACTGAAAATTTGAGAAAAAGTTGGTTCAAAACATTCTAATACTACTTCGTAAGACCACAAATTTAGTTTTAGTAAGGATATATAAGAAATTAATAATGGTTGACAGTGATATTTTCTTAAAACCTAGGATTTTATTGGTAATTTTACATAAAATATTATATTTAAAAAAAGTTCCATGTAGTAAAGACTACTATAGATGATTTAAATACTTATTTGCAAAGATATTTTCAAATATTCTGTTATAAGAATTATTTTGTAAGAAGACTCATTAATTGTTTTTTTTTATTATTTTTTATTGAAATTGCAGGGAGGTGGAGTCTAATTTTATACACAAGATCTACGAAGGTGGCAACGCTACTGGCCTTGTAATTTTTATAGACATCTGTTTGTTCTTTTTTGTGTTTAGACTAAAATTTAGTGTTAAGAATCTAAAAAAAAACTAAAATTTCTGGTTTAAATAATGTTTACAAATAAATACAAAATAGTCTAAAACTTATAATATACTATAATTTTAGGTTTAAACTTATAGAAAATTTGAATTATCAAAAAAAAAACTTATAAAAATTTATCACCTTTTATAATATCCTCAACCATCTCCATTGCCACCTCTATTTAAGCTTCTCTCTAGATAGATGCCATATATTGTTTATAATACCTCTATCATCTCATGATCAAGCAGTCTCACAAAAGGAGTCTACTACTTAATTAGGGTTTTGATCAACAACTACATTATTCAATCAAAGCCAAATCGAACAATGAGCCGAGGTTGTAGCTTTGGAGGTGGACAAAGCTCGTTAGGTTATCT
The DNA here is from genome assembly GCA_900406275.1 of Anastatica hierochuntica. NCBI lineage: Eukaryota > Viridiplantae > Streptophyta > Magnoliopsida > Brassicales > Brassicaceae > Anastatica > Anastatica hierochuntica. Next base: position 29,128 of record OVAN01000117.1, on the reverse strand, counting down.
TTTCGGATCAGACAATGAGAAGACTACAAAGAATCTTGCACCGGCTGCTCCAAAGCCTGAACCACCGTACGGTGTAGATTCTCCCACCGGCGACAAAGCTGACAAAAACTCCAAGATCTCTAACAACAACTACCCTAGAGCTCAAGGACAAAACTCTACACCAGTAAGTCTTTATATGTTTCTTCTAATTATCTTTGATTAGTTACATTTTTTCAAATAGAATTTTGTTTATGATTAAAGGGTTTAACAAAAATAAGTAAAGTGGTTATAATTAATAATTAAGTATTCAAAATTTTCAGGATCGTCCATCGACGAGGGTGAAATCAGTTCCTGGTGGAGATTCATCCCTTGGATACTTGTTTGGAGATAAGTTAAAGGAATGAAGTAAAGTTATAAAACTAGGGTTTGTAACTTTTGTATTTTGTTCTAGTGATGTGGACATTAGTCACATTACCATATAATCATATATGTAGCTAGAGAGATAACTTATATATCTATCTCTCTCTCTCTACACTATCTCTACGTACCCATTATGCATAATTATATGTTCGTTCTACGTGTGTGTTTACTTCAACCTTTTTATTTGTTCATATGCTATAAAATATTTTGCAACAAAAAAGCTTTTACAAAATTGTTGTGGAAGAGATATAAGTAGAATACTGAAGAGCTTTGGATTATAATGTGAAACTTCAAAACCATTGTATTAGCAAATCATCATGGAGCGATCGCCCATATCAAATAAACTATAGATTATACAGTATATATTAAACATTCAAGTCCAAAAATATATTCTTGGAATCATATAGAAAGATTATGTTTTAATACGTGTACGGGACGTGGCATGAATAATCCGTAACGAAAGTAGATATTTGGAGTCGTAGAAGAATATAATATTTAATGTTAGGGAAAATTGAAAATAATTAAATAATTTGAGGAGAATTTTGTAAATAATCACTCGAGTCCAGGACCTTCTCAAATGTTCATCTTCCACTAGAAAAGTCTCAAAACTAAATTAAAAAAAGCTCTCTTACAACAGAAGATAATGAGACATCTCATTTTCATTTTGATGCCGTTGAAATTGGTAAGTGGTAACTATGAATTTATGTTATTAGTCTTATATCTCTATGACTATATCATTTCATTTGATCTTTGTCTTTTATATTGATTATGTGGTTAATGCAAAATCCTTTGAAACTAATCCACTGATAATGGTTCTTGAAGTTCTTGATCTGAAATATATAGTCTTCTGCCTTTAGTTTGTTTGTTGTTATTCTCTTTTTAGTATATAATCTTTGATCTTTGTTGGATCTTTGGTGTTGGTTTCTCTATGAATATAAGAGTTTCTCTTATGTTTTAGAGATTTGATATGTTACTATACTGTTCAATTAGGTGAAGCCAATTAGAGAAAAGAAGATTCTAACTTCATGAGGCGTTTTCTTGCGTTTGAAGACAAACTCAAACCGATCATTCCGGTTTCAGGATCAAAAGGTAACTAATGTATCTAAATCATCCACAGTTTCATATGGTTTGAGTTTATCATGAAGGAGAAATTTGTAAAAGAGTGGTTCTGTTTTATGAGAAGTAGGTAAAGTGGTGAGAACCTTAGTACCAAAGAAGCATGGGAACGAGAACTTAAGCGAAAGAGAAGCAATGAAGAAGATGGATGAAAGTGTAGAACCAATGGTTGCATTCAGTAGACCACCGTCATTTTCACCATTTGTCGGTCCACTGCTCGTGTATTCCCTTCTTCAATCATGGTCTAGCCGCGATGAAGATGGTTAGTTGTTGCTTTGGAGTATATATAAGAAGATTCTAAGTATCCTTTGGTGGTTGATAACTTAGTCTTTACCATAACCTTGTGAGATGTTTATTAGAGATAAGTAGATAACTAAAGGTTTGTTGTTGTTTATGGGTCATCTTGTTTAGCTTTTTTCTCTAAGTTTCATGTGTGTTTTGTGAATTATGTAGTGGTGCAATGAGATTTTGTAGTAGTTTAGTTATAAGAGCATGGTTAATACGGATCTCTTAGAGTGAGGTTTTTGTGGTCGGTTAAAAGACGGTCTCTTAGTTTTTAACTAAAAAAACTAAGAACCGTCTCTTAAATAAGAACTTCGAGAGACGGTTCTTAATTTTTTTAAGTTAAAAACTAAGAGACCGTCTTTTAACCGACCCTAAGAACCATATCCTAAAAGACCCGCATTAATTATGGTCTGAGAGTATCTAGTAGAAAGTGTAATGGTTCCATTTAGTAGTGACTTTGTGAACCAAGTCTAACAACACTAAAGATCAAAATTGCATAATAGTTACAAGTGTTCTTCACTCCATTGTTCAAGTTCATTATCATCTTGAATGGGCTTGGCCCAATTTGGATCCATCAAATATTTAAGTGTTTTCTAAGTAACATAGCAACCAATAATGTCGTAAACAACAATCTTGTAAACCACAAATCATGTAAAGTTGACATAAAATATATGAAGATATTTTCCCTATGCAACAACCTCTAATGGTGGGGCCAAACATCTTGAAAAAAATAATTTGAGAATATAGAGCAGGTAAAATATGATTAATGTCTTTGTTAATTATTGTTTATATGATTCTACTTTGGGATTAAGTTATTAAGAATACGACAGAAATAGTATCAATCAAGAATCCAAAGAAGAATGTTATAAGTTACTTTAGAGTGGAAAAATACATCTCGATTATATCTTCTTGTAGATCTTAATTATTAAATTAGAAAACATAAACAAAGAGAGAGTCCCATCGTTTTCTATTGGAAGAAGTTGGTTATTGAAGGAGTTTGATATTTGAAGGAGTTGGTTATATATATATATATATATTCATCTAACAAATCCATCTATGCTTTTTATAACACGTATTACAAAATGTCAAACATCAAAATAGTATAGTAGTTGTAATTATCTATCAACTTCTCTAACAACAACAAAAACAATCATCGTTATAGTTTCATTTTGTCTATGTCTTTTTTTTGTAATTTCTAACGATATTAGGTCACTCACACAAATAATAAGTATTAAGGTTGTATGGATCATTAATGCGCTATAACAATGTATTTCTATAAATGATTATGAGCATTTACATTCTTAATCATTACTTACAATATGAGTTCTAAGAATTCCAAAATGCTAACTACTAAATCTACATTTTTAATCACACTCATAACTATATTTTAATTAGTTTATGAGAAACCACATCACAAAATATATAATCTTTATCATCATCACCATCTCCACATTCATTTGCTAAAGAAAAACGACTCTGCGAAACGACGTAGCTTTAGGCTTAGGAGCAAAATAATGACACGTGAATAGTTCCATATGATCTACGTGGAAGATGACAAACTGTGGGACCCATACCCATTCATGATCCGACCGTTCAATTTCTTACAACTGTCTTCCTCTTAATCTCCACCAACCAAACACACTATCATAAAAAACATTTATTTATCTTTTTTAACAAAAAAATAATGTTGTTGGAAAAATATATTTATTTATTAAAATTACAACAACAAACCCATTCCATTTTTTTTCTAGTGAGAGAGAGTATTGCGTTCTCTCTCACCTTTATCTCTCTCTCTGTCTCTTTACTTTTCATAGAGAAGCAAAAACAAATTACTCCGAATTGAGTTTTTCCCTTTATTTTCTCTCGATTTCTCAGGCTTCAACACTCTCATTTTACATTAATCTTTCTTTTTTAGGAATAAAGATCCAAACTTTTCGCTTCTTCCTCTCCTTCTGAGTTACAGAATCAAAGAGCTAGAGAAAGACACTCTGTTTCCACTTTTCTCGAATTTTAAACAGACCCATTCTTTCATAGGGTTTGTTTATACAAAAGATTGGATCTTTTCTTCTTCTTCTTTGATTTTAGGTGAAATTTTTTGAATGAAAGGTAACCAGAAAGATTCGTCGGAGAAACCCATATGGGATCGAAGCTCATCGAGTACTTCCATACCCGGAATGTTGTCGGTAACCCGACCCGGTCCAAAGCTTATGGTTTGGCTTATTTGCTTCATCGTTTTCACTTACATTATCTATATGCTTAAGCTTGTCTCTACCTCACGTTCCTGTGACGATTCAACTCCTTTCACCACCGTCTCCGCCGTCTCCACCAACGCCTCTAACGTCTCCTCCTCCGTTAGTCCACGGCGGCGTCAAGAATGGGAGGAAAACGGTGATGAGCCGACGGATCTTGGCCACGTGGTGTTCGGAATCGCTGCTTCGTCGAAGCTGTGGAAACAGAGGAAAGAGTATATCAAGATCTGGTATAAACCAAAACACATGCGTGGCTACGTTTGGTTAGATAAAGAAGTGAAGAAGAGTCGCTACGACGAAGAAGAAGAAGACGAAGCCGCCGATGCCCTTCTTCCGCCGGTGAAAATCTCCGCCGACACGGCGAGTTTCCCTTACACGAACAAACAAGGGCAACGTTCTGCGTTACGGATCTCGAGGATCGTATCCGAGACCTTACGGTTAGGTCCAAAGAACGTGAGGTGGTTCGTGATGGGTGATGATGACACTGTGTTCGTCACTGATAATCTCATAAGGGTGTTGAGAAAATACGATCATGAGCAGATGTATTACATCGGAAGCTTGTCGGAATCTCATCTTCAGAACATATTTTTTTCGTATGGGATGGCTTATGGTGGAGGAGGTTTTGCAATAAGTTATCCATTAGCTAAAGCTTTAAGTAAAATGCAAGATCGATGTATACAAAGATATCCAGCATTGTATGGATCTGATGATCGCATGCAAGCTTGTATGGCTGAACTCGGAGTTCCACTTACTAAAGAAGTTGGCTTTCACCAGGTAAGATTCTTGTAAGAGAGTTTCAGTAAAGAGTTTGTTTTTAGCAATTTTTGATGATTCAATAGCAAAATTAGTGATTTTTATGTGATTTTGTGACAAGGGTCGATTAGTTTATAGCTTAGGAATCGAATCTAAACACAAAGTTTTAGACTTTTAGAGTTTTGTTCTTAAGAGTTCATAAGACTAGTTTTAAGGGCAATGGCATTAGTACTAAACATTCATGAAGCTTGAGAAGAAGCCTACAATGGTTTAATGTTCGTTTAATGAATCTGAAGCTTTTGTTGATGAATTCAATTTTCATTGCTATGTTCTATTTTTGATTGAGAATTGAGATCGATACTAAACTATTTTTGCAAGTTTTTTTCGTGGTTGGTACCGACATATCGGCGCGTGAGTAGCTCAATGCTGTCTATTTTCTTGAGTTAGATTTGCATGAGTGGGACCCGCGTTAATGTCTCAACGACATGTTCTTCTTATAGTTTCGCACGCGCACTATAGCGCGTGTAATCCATACTCCTTTATCTTCAATTTTTTTTCTGGTTTTTCCGTTTTAGTACGACGTTTACGGGAACTTATTCGGCCTACTCGCTGCACACCCAGTAACACCGTTCGTCTCAATGCACCACCTCGACGTGGTGGAACCGATATTCCCGAACATGACTCGGGTCAGTGCGTTAAAGAAGCTAACCATTCCGATGAAGCTCGACTCAGCGGGGTTACTCCAACAATCAATATGCTACGACAAGCACAAAAGCTGGACGATCTCAGTCTCGTGGGGGTACGCGGTTCAAATATTCCGGGGAATATTCTCTCCCCGGGAAATGGAAATGCCGTCTAGAACCTTCTTGAATTGGTACAAACGCGCGGATTACACTGCGTACGCTTTCAACACTAGGCCGGTTAGCCGTAACCCGTGTCAAAAACCGTTTGTGTTTCACATGTCGAGCTCGAAATTCGACCCCCAGTTGAACACTACGGTTAGCGAATACTCGAGGCACCGTGTTTCGCATCCGCCTTGCCGGTGGAAGATGACAAACCCAGCTGAGATCAACACCATCGTCGTTTACAAGAAACCGGATCCTCATCTATGGGAAAGAGTAAGTAACATAATCATTAGTTTTTTTTTAACATTTATGTGAAGATAATGTTGTGTACTTAATGGTTTATCTTGTGTTTTTATTTTGATAGTCACCAAGGAGGAACTGTTGCAGAGTATTACAAACAAAGAGGAATAATACGTTATGGATCAATGTTGGTGTATGTAGAGCAGGTGAAGTCACTGAACTTAAGTAATTTTTCTTATATAGTTTTTGTAGTATCTTTTTTTGAAAAAGAAGAAGAATTAGAGGTATTTATAGGCTTTTTTTACTCCCTCGTAACTTCTTGTCACGTTATTTAAAAATTTTATTCATTGAAATTCCCTTCGAAACATCTAAAATATTTTCTCAAATAGAATTTAGAGATTTAAAAATATAGTAAGAAAAAAATAATCATCAAATATCTCAGTCCAAGAGGGACGCATCAGAAAAGCAACAGCAACAATTGCGGTCAAGTCTCATACAAACAACGACCTCATTAAACAATCCGCCAAATGTTCAACACACAACATATATCAAACGACATGAACATGGATCAAGATGAAATAGAACCTTCCGAGTCGGAAGAGAAAATAGGCAGAGTGATTTACTTTGGGTAAGCGGGAGGAGGAGGATAAGCTGCGGGAGGGTATTGAGAATAAGCTGGAGGAGGAGGGTGTTGAGGGTAGCCAGAAGGTGGATAACCTTGTGGTGGGTGTTGAGGATAACCAGAAGGTGGATAACCTTGTGGGGGATAACCGATTGCGGGTGGTGTGGCTTGATCAAACCGTGACATTTGCTGAACCGGAGGCACTGCCATTGGTTGTGGACCAAACTTACCGTCTCTCTTGTCCATTTCCACCTTGTGTTGTGTCTATAAAAGCATTATAGAAGTTAATAAGATTTAATTCAGGAACAGATTAGTGTGGTGAGTAGGCGAGAACGAAAGGGGTTGAGTTTATATCATATCTCACCTGCATACACGCGCAAACCCTGCGGATGAAACAAAATACGATGAATTATGATTCAGGACGATAGTTTAAAATTGGTTTTGATTAAAGTGTATGACATGGAGGGAGGAGGGATTCTTACGTGCAGTAGACCATGTCAGCTAAACAAGAGAGCAACTGAGAAGCCTCTGAAAGCTCATCAATGCCGACAATACATGCAACTATCGAGAATATGCAAGCCACTTGGCTGAGGCAAACCATAAAACCCTACACAGCCAACAAGACAGCAGGCACAACATAGATCACTATACCTGTTTTTCCTTTTCTTTCATTGTCTGATTTGTTTCTGTTCTAATTGATTTGTGAGTATCAGTGACCGGCGTGGTTTGGGGAATGAGGATACTTACAATGATGCAGTTGTCACATTGTGTCGTCTGAATTTGGAACTCATCTTGCAGAAGAAAACGAGTAGAGGCCACAGAGGTTCCAAAGCAGCAGAAAACCTGCGATTGTTAGGCTATTTAGAAGACCGAAAATTTGCTAGAAATTCATGAAATTTCCTCTTAAGTCATGACTAGGCATGCCTGAGACTATGCAAGAAGTTCAGGTGCTGAAAATCACAAAACAAGACTGCATTTTAAGAAAACGAGGTCCATACCTCAGTAGCAAGACAAAGTTGAGGACATTTAGTTTCTCCACACCTGCCACTACAAGGCATGTAACCGGCACAACATGTGTACCTACGAGAGAAAGAACGATCCTTTCAAATTAAGAAACTCGAATTACAATTGATCTATGTGAAGATACTCGAGTGAGGGAATACCTCGACATGTCATTGTAAAGCGCACGCTTACGAAGCAAGTACGATGCACAAGGGGCACTGCAAGAAGGAGAAGAAGAAGAAGATAGTGTGCATTTCCATGAACATCATACCAAGAGATTCAAAATCATACAATTTCAACATCCTATTACTAAGCCAAGATAAACAAAAACGATGATCAGAGAAACTTTGTAATATCTCTGATACAAGTTTAGCACAAACCAATCTAAGACTACGAATCGAAGTCAATTTCAAAGTCAAGCGTTCGTCAATGGAGATAAACAACACCGCCTATTCGAAATTCACAGATTCCAATCACAAAAGACTCAGAACTTACCACCACAACGCGAAGCAACAATCTGCGAACAAAAAACAACAACACAGAGATTTGATTCAAAATCAAACAATCGATCAAATACGAATTTCAAAGAGAAAGAGAGAGTGGAGTGTGAGAGAGAGAGAGAGATTTACAAGGAGTATCGCTCTGGATGCTGTGTGAGAGATCCGTGTGCCAGATGTTGCGGAAGTTCTGGCGTTGCTGCATCTTCTCCGTATCGAACTTCGGCGCCATTTTCACACAGATCTGATCCGATTCCGATTCCGATGACGAAGTGAGTCAAATCTCACGGAGAGAAATAGCGATCAGAGACTCGAGAAAGTCTTTTTTTGAGAAGAATCTCTCACAAACGTGTTTCTAACTTCAATGACTCTTCTCCGTCTTTGCTCATCTTCCTACCTGGATAGCAACTGGCGTTGACTAGACAAAACTTATGATGCATTTCGATAAATATATAAAATATTAGGACCAAATTGAAATTTAATAATTTAAATTGACCCGTTACTTTTGTTTAATTACTTAAACCACCTGTCACGAACTGTGCTTAAAATTACGAAAAGACCCATTGGACAATCTTGTTTCAATAATATTAGCGCCAAATTGAACTTTAATAATTTTTAAATTGACCTATTACTTTTGTTAATTACTAAAACCACCCCCACTACGAATTGGGCTAAAAATTACGAAAAGGCCCGTTTGAACAATCTCCATTGATTCTGCAATTTCTTCTTTTGTCACTCGAAGAAGAAGAAAGTGTGGGAAGGTTGAAGAAGAGGGAGAAGAAATGAGCGGCCACGATTCCAAATACTTTTCGACGACGAAGAAAGGAGAGATCCCTGAGCTCAAAGAAGAGCTTAATTCACAGTATAAGGTTCTTTTCTCAATCGAATTCTGGTGGATCTGTGATTCGCCGCCATTTTTTTACGATTCTGATTTTGTCTCAGTGATGTTTTGTTTTCACAAAAGTATAGATCTGTGTTCTCTGGATTCAAATTGATTGTTGCTATTTAATGGAGATTTGTTTTGGTATTACTTGAGAAGAGAGAGTGATGATGGTTGTACGTTATGATAATGTGTGTTCAATGGTTGATTAGAAGATAGCTAGAGATGAAAGAATATTCGTAGAATGAATGGCTAATGAGATGATGTGTGTAATCTCGTTGACACTTTTCGGGATTTAGATCGGTGGATGATCATATATATTGAATCCAGATCAATGCATTGGTTTGAAGATTGATTGGTGACCAATTGTACTGATTCTAGATGGTGACATGCGTTTCTCGTTTTGCTTCGGTTTCTTATTCTTTGTTTTCTTCTTTATGTTCCTAGGATAAGAGGAAAGATGCTGTTAAGAAGGTTATTGCGGCAATGACTGTTGGAAAGGATGTTTCGTCACTTTTCACCGATGTAGTCAATTGTATGCAAACGGAGAATCTGGAGCTGAAGAAGCTTGTTTACTTGTATCTGATAAACTACGCAAAAAGCCAGCCAGATCTTGCTATCCTTGCAGTTAATACTTTTGTTAAGGTAACGCTTAAGCTACTTTCGTATAGTCGTTTAATCTGTGGCTGAGTTTTTCGGGCAAGTTATGGTCACTTTCTCTGGTCTTGTAAGAAGAGGAGAAGTAGAATTTTATAATTACTAAACTATCGCTTTGTATTTGGCAGGATTCACAAGACCCAAATCCGTTGATCCGTGCTTTGGCTGTGCGCACAATGGGCTGCATTCGTGTTGATAAGATCACAGAATATTTGTGTGATCCTCTTCAAAAATGCCTAAAGGTTGAGTTTTTATGCATCAGCATCTTCACTTATCAACATCTCTACATCCGTCAATAACTTTTTTTTTATATCTTGACAGATAAAATATTTCTGTATTTTCTGGCCTTTTTGTGATTTTCCTTTTTCAGGATGATGATCCATATGTCCGCAAGACAGCTGCTGTTTGTGTTGCTAAACTGTTTGACATAAATGCTGAATTAGTTGAGGATAGGGGTTTCCTTGAAGCTTTGAAGGATTTAATATCAGACAACAATCCAATGGTTGTAGCAAATGCTGTAGCAGCCCTTGCAGAGATACAAGATCACAGTTCTAGTCCCATCTTTGAAATCAATAGTATCACCCTCACAAAGCTCCTTACAGCTTTGAATGAATGTACTGAGTAAGTCTTCCGTGATTTCTGTGTTCTACTTAGACTTCAGATTGTGTTCTGACTGACTATCTGTAGTCAGATAGTAGTTAGTTAGCTTTTGTTTTCGGGAAAGTATAGGTTGGCCGAAGAAGTCACAGTAAGATAGTCTGTGTAGTTGCGAAATGACTTACTTCTTGCGCTATAACATCAGTTTATCTATGCTTCAACTGTGTATGTTACCTGAAATTGTGGTAGTTTAGGGTGTCTTTGTTGTTATTGAAGGTTCTTTTTGTAGATGACGGATTCATGGTTTTGCAATATAGGGGATAGGGATCCATTAAATGACTACATTTTTCTTGCCTGCTCGCTGGATACAAATTCATAGTTTCCAATCTTAGTAATACTGTCTGTGTTCTTCACAGATGGGGTCAAGTTTTTATATTAGATGCGTTGTCGAGGTACAAAGCAGCTGATCCTCGTGAAGCTGAAAATATTGTCGAGAGAGTAACTCCAAGGTTGCAACATGCCAACTGCGCTGTTGTGCTTTCAGCTGTCAAGGTGACACCTTTAAAAAAGTCTATTTCTCAGGACTGTCATCTATTCGTCGTTCAACCTTTTTATAAAGTGTCAACGATATGACTTCCATAGTTTTCTAATGCTAATCCTCTTTTGTTCTTCTCCACGAACTTTTTCAGATGATCCTTCAGCAGATGGAGCTTATTACTAGCACAGATGTGATAAGGAATCTTTGCAAGAAGATGGCTCCTCCCCTAGTTACATTGCTTTCTGCAGAACCTGAGATACAATATGTTGCACTACGCAACATTAACCTTATTGTCCAGAAAAGACCCACTATCCTTGCCCATGAAATCAAGGTAGATTGATCGTGTCTCGAGGACTCTCAAAATAAGAAATTGAAATAATATTATATTGATTGGTATTGCTTCATGTTTTTCTTGTAGGTGTTCTTCTGCAAGTATAATGATCCAATTTATGTCAAGATGGAGAAGTTGGAGATTATGATAAAACTTGCTTCTGACAGAAACATAGACCAGGTAAGCCTTACTACACTTTTATCATCTGCTGTTTCCAAGTTGTTTTGTTTGATGCATATCATGATTGTTTCTGGAACATGCTAATGTAGGTTCTTCTGGAGTTCAAAGAATATGCCACGGAAGTAGATGTTGATTTTGTTAGGAAGGCTGTTCGTGCAATAGGCCGATGTGCCATCAAACTAGAAAGAGCAGCTGAACGGTGCATCAGTGTTTTACTTGAGCTGATAAAGATCAAAGTAAACTATGTTGTTCAGGAGGCCATTATAGTCATCAAAGATATTTTTAGAAGATATCCAAACACGTAAGTTAATTGATTTTTTCTTTTCTGAGGCATCTTAAAGTGCTATAATTCTCTTTATCTCTATCTCATTCAAAACAACAAACGTGCAGGTATGAGTCTATAATTGCTACACTCTGTGAGAGTCTAGACACATTGGATGAACCAGAAGCTAAGGTAATTAAATTTGTTGATTGCGTGGTGTAAAGTAGCTGGAATCTTCCCCATACGAAATAAACCTTAAATCATTGAAACTCATACCGTTGCATTGATTGGCATATTTGAAAGGCATCTATGATTTGGATCATTGGTGAATACGCTGAAAGAATTGACAACGCGGATGAACTTCTTGAAAGCTTCCTGGAGAGTTTCCCTGAGGAACCAGCACAGGTTCAGCTGCAGCTTCTTACAGCTACAGTCAAATTATTTCTGAAGAAACCAACTGAAGGCCCACAACAAATGATTCAGGTTCTGCTATGATCATTATGAAAAACACCTTTTGTTCTCCTAATTGGTTCAAGCGCATGATATTTGACAATGACAGGCCTGGCTTTTGCCATGTTTCGTATTTTCAGGTTGTCTTGAATAATGCTACTGTGGAGACAGATAATCCTGATCTCAGGGATCGTGCATACATCTACTGGCGTCTTCTATCTACTGATCCCGAGGTATGTTCCTGCTTTATGTTATACTGCTAAACTAGTTCAAGAGCAACAATCATTTCTTTTGCTTACAATCATCAATGCTCCTCTTTTGACTAGGCGGCTAAGGATGTTGTTTTAGCTGAAAAGCCTGTAATCACTGACGACTCAAACCAACTTGAGCCGTCACTCCTGGATGAGCTGCTTGCAAATATTTCCACCTTGTCCTCTGTGTATCACAAACCTCCAGAGGCTTTTGTAACCCGCTTGAAAACCACAGTTCAGAAAACAGAAGACGAGGACTATGGGGAAGGGAGCGAAACAGGATACTCTGAGTCAACTGGTAATCCAGTTAACGGTGCAGCATCCCCTCCAGCCACCGCAGGCTCTGTCTCACAGCCAGCTCCTGCAGCAGCTGCCCCTGTTCCTGTGCCCGATCTGCTAGGAGACCTATTGGGATCAGATGGTGCTGCGATTGTCCCTGTAGATGAACCAACAACTCCATCCGGGTGAGTTTGGCTTTGACTGATGAAATTTTTCTATTGCATTTAAAGTCTGTGTAGGCTACGTTTGGAGTGTGTGATCGTCTATATGGATCACATTGTAGTACACGAAGCTCATCGAATCCCCTAAAATTGATTGCAGACCCACGCTGCCAGTTGTCCTACCAGCATCAAGCGGTCAAGGTCTTCAAATTAGCGCTCAGTTAACCCGACAAGATGGTCAAGTATTCTACAGTATGCTCCTCGAGAACAACTCGCAGTCTCTTCTTGATGGCTTCATGATTCAGTTCAACAAAAACTCATTCGGCCTTGCAGCTGCCGGACCTCTTCAGGTAACATTAGTTGAGTAATGCTATTGATCCTGGATTCTTGAAACTCATTTTCGGGTTTCGTACTATTCTTAGGTTCCGCCTCTGCAACCGGGAGCATCAGCCAGGACAATGTTGCCGATGGTATTGTTCCAGAACATGTCTGCTGGTCCCACCAGCTCGGTTTTGCAAGTTGCTGTGAAGAACAACCAGCAGCCTGTCTGGTACTTCACCGATAAGATAGTACTCCACGCTCTTTTCTCAGAAGATGGTAGGATGGAACGCGGAACCTTCCTCGAGGTAAAAAGACTATATAATACATGATCAAGACTTCACTAACACAATATTGAGTTCTGATCATGACAATACTGTATTGTTACTCGATTAGACATGGAGGTCGTTACCGGATTCAAACGAGGTCCAGAAGGAATTCCCCGGGATAACAATCGCGAGCGTCGAGTCGACACTAGACTTGCTGGCTGCATCAAACATGTTTTTCATAGCCAAGCGTAAAAACGGAAGCCAGGACGTGCTCTATCTATCGGCTAAAGTCCCGAAAGGCGTTCCGTTGTTGATCGAACTAACCGCAACGGTGGGACAACCTGGTCTCAAATGTGCAGTCAAAACTCCATCCCCTGAGATTGCTCCTCTCTTCTTTGAAGCCATCGAAATTCTCTTCAAGGCTTAAATTTTTTAATTTTATTTTAACAGTGTTAAAAAAAAAAGTAACCAAACATTATTATTTCTTTTTGTATTTGACCCACACGTTTTTTTCTTTTATTTTCGAAAGAGGTTGCCTGAGCGATACCAATGGTTTTACTTTGATCCACAATAGCGGTTTAAGTAAAACACAGTTTGATCGTAGTTTGATCGTGAAGGAAACTTTTGGTCGTGGTTTTCTCGAGATGGATTTTGTGTGATGTTGACATTGTAAGGCTATTTTAGTGACATACATGGAATCATAAGTTCTTCAAGTGGAGTCAAGAGATTAGCACACGTAAACAAATTTAGTATTTTGTAAACTTTTCACAGGCAAAAAGATACGCGTAGATAGATGTATATAAGACACTTGGTCCTTTTATGCAACGTAGCGTATCACAACACGAATCCTAGTTTTTCTGTTAGTTTTTGTTGAAACTAATCTTCTTTCTTGATGTTGTTGACTTGCGTAATTCAATGATTTAAAATTCGCTTAAATGTAAAAAAAATGGTCTTAAATGTTATATAATCAAATTAAAACCTTACGATGTTGAATTTTCTCTAAACTTGAAGAAGTAGGTAGCGTGAGATTGAAGTAATGCCACCGAATATGATGAGGGTTTTTAGTTAGGCAATGTTCACTATAAAGATAAAAAGGTTAAGATTAATTTTATTTTATATTCACTAAGATAATGTGACAAATTTGATTTTATTTATAACCTTTATATAGGTTACATCCATAAAAGAATTAACTTGTTGTTCATATGGTTTAATCAAAATAAATTAAGGGGCTTGAATGGTAAATAAAAGTCTTAACCACTTTTTTTTTGTTACAAAAAGATTTAAATTTTTATTCATAAAAATCCGGAGAGGTTTCTTGTACGATATGGTTTGTGAATATTAATGAATATAAATACAAAAAAGTTTGATTAACAACCAAAAAATTAAAATATTGAACTATAATGATTTTTTTTTTATCTCATCTCTCTGATAAAGTCGCCTCTCTCTCTCTCTCTCGTCTTAAACCAGTCTTCTTCTCTCTCTTCGCTTTCTTTTGATTTTTTCAGAAAATTCTCACTGAAAATTCTTATTCAACACAAAACCTCCACAGCTTCCACTTGAATCCTATCAAAAGAACTAATTTTCAAAGGGAAAAAAAAACTAAAAATTTAGGTATAATTACTTCTTCTTTTTTTTACTTTTCTTCTCTGTTACAAAAGTTTCTATATTTGTTTTGTATGATCACAAACTTCTTCTTCTTTTGTATTTGATTTTAGTAATTGTATGTTCTCTATTATGATGTTTAACCTAATTGAGGTTTTCAATAAGCTATTTCTTAATTCTTTATTAGCTCAAGATCTTCTTAGGACTAATCATATGTTATTCTTGACTACTACACATGAAAATTTTAACCCTTTTCTTGATTAATGAAATCTGAATACTTGCTACATAATGAATCTCAAGTACACAAAGAGTCTTTTAGTTTGAGTGTATTAAAGTATTACACAATCAATCTTAGACATTGTTAGTGTAAAGCTATGTTACATTGATGCGTTTATGATCACACTAATCAAAAAACTTTGTTTAACAGTTCAAAGAGAATGGGTTGCTGCTGCTGTTGTTTCCCAAGTATACCTGAAGTAAAGCTTCTTCTTCTTCTTCCTCTTGAGTTTGTTTTGGTTTTGTTATCTTTATGTTTTCGTATTGTTTACTACAGAGCTCAAGGACTTTAGATGATCATGTTCCTTTATCTCGTTCGCCACCTTCCTCTGTTGTATCCATTGAAGCGGAAAATAGAAACTTGGTCTCTAATATATACGCCGCGCCGCTTTCTCCGCCTCTTCCTTTAGCAATCTCTCCTAGAAATCTCCAAACTCAACAGAAATCGCCAACAAATCAGAGCAATTCGAGCGAAGTAATCGCACACATTGTCCCAGAGAAGAAACCGTGGTCGGTTAGTGATCTAAAGAAACAGAATCAAGAACCAATCGATGAATGTCCCATTTGCTTAGAAGGTTTGCTTTTATCATTCAATGTAACATACTTAAGATATCTTTTTTTTGTTAAGTGGTTTGTTTTGTTTGCAGAATATGAGACCGAGAACCCGAGATCGCTTACAGAATGTGGCCACGATTTCCATCTCGCTTGCATTCTTGAATGGATGGAAAGAAGCGAGGTTTGCCCTGTTTGCGACAAGGTTTGTGTACCCGCATTTTTCACATATATGTAACTAATATCGAATCCTATTAGGATTGTACTCCAATAACATACGTTTTTCGATTTCCCGAGTCACTTAAGCAAAGAGTAATCATTTAATCCTTCTTTCCACAGGATTTGGTACTCACTGAATCATAATCGAAACAAGAAACAGAGCGCACGAACAAGAAATCCGAAAGAAAGGTACAAAAGATTTGATTCAAAATGTCATTAGGTGTTAGTAGTATTGTGGTATGATGAACAATTTGTTGCGCTACAACATTCATAAGCTTTGAGTTCCATATGATTGTTCTTATCGATGAATCATTCATAAGTTACCGAAGAAGAACTTAGAATGTTTAGTCAGAAATTATATTTGATTGTGAGATTTTACTATGTAAAAATGATTCTTGACAAAAAATTTACTAAACTCTCTGTATAAATCTAAAATACTCTTTAACATTTTATAACTTCTAGAACAAGAAAGTTCTAAAACCTCTGTCTATTAGGGTGAAGTGTTGTTATGAACATTGGATGAAAGTCTTGTTAACTTACTAAGTGTCTCTCGAGCCGACACAGTCCCAGGATGATCCTCTCCTGAGATTGATGTCCTTATAAAGATTGCTTTTCTGATGAGATCATCAGCTAAACTGTACTGCCCGCCGCGCAACATCAGCTTAGCTCGAGTCTCTAGCACGGTGGCTCGAGTTAAAGCAAGTTCTTCCCATAGAATTGGGTTTAGTTGTGCACTTGTTTGAACTGGTCTCCAGCAAAGAGACTTGTCTAGCCACTTCTCCACCGGAGTTACTTGCGTCTGGTCCGCTGCTTCGAGTGCGTTTGTGCAGACTCTTAGTAGCTCTACCGCGGCGCTGCACCTTGAAAACGTTATGAACGTTCTGATCGCTAGAGGTAAGATTACTTGTTTCACAAGGTAAAGTAGTTCGGTTATCTTCAGCTTAACAGTTGGAGCTTCCTTGTTCAAACCAAACAACAAGAAACATACCGCCCAGATTTGCTCTGCGGTTTCAATTGTCGAGCCACGGCTAATCACCGCTCGAACCATTGCTGCAGGTGCATTTTCATTCATTGGTGCTCTGTTTCTTGCATAGAGTTTCACTAGCTCATGGATTTGTATAAACCCTAGCTTAATGCTGTTGGTTCGAGCAATGTTGAATCGAAGTAGCATTGAAGCGGCTTCAGCTCCTGATCTTCTGGAGTTTGATGACGCAAAACCGCAGGTTATAGCGCGTCTTAGTCTTCTCCATAGCCGCTTTGGACCTCTTTGTTGGAGTTTATGAGCAGCCAAAGCTAACAGAGAAGCTGGAACCGGCGCAGGAGCTAACCATCCGCTCACAACAACCATTCTTGTAGCCAAACTTCTCGGTCCATCCGCGTGATCAAATATCGAAAAACAAACTTCAAACAGCTGCAAAAGAAACGCGTTTCTTCGCAACACATTCCCATCCTTACCGCTACATACCATCTCTCTCAACGGCATTCTGTTTATAGTATCCAAAAGCCGACTCGGGTTTATAGGAAGCTCTGATAATATCGCTCCCACGACCGCTAATCCCAACGTTAACCGCCCAAGCTTCTCTTCTATAGCTCGCAACGCATCCATTTCAGAAACCGGATAATCTTTCACACTCCCCTGCATCAAGGACATAGCTTCAGCACCAGAGAGGTAAGAGAGTTTCAATGGCTCCATGTTCATAACTCGAGAGAGACGAGTAGATATCAAAATGTGAGTTTCCCCGCCAAACCGAGGAAGAAGATCCATCAGAAGCTTGGAATCCCACCAGTCCTTTTCGCTCTCCAAGTTATCGATCACAACCAAGAACGGTATATTCCTCATCAGCTCTTTTCTGATCCTCGAAATCGCGGCATCTTCTTGCTCTTCGAAGCTCCTCATCCGCGTTTTATCAGAGCCATTCTCTATCCCGACATCGACTTCCAAATACTTATAAAGATTCAGATAGTTCTGTCTGATGTAACGGCTCTCGCCGCCTATCCAAAGAACCATCTTATACCTCTGGTGATGCCGGTAAGCAAATTCAAGAAGCAGGTCGGTTTTTCCAATCCCCGATTCACCCGAAACACAAGCTACTCCTTTCCCGTAAACAATCTTCATAGACCGTTTTCTCCTCGGTCTATGAAGGTCGACGGTGTGGCCTCTCTCTTTACGATTTTGCGACGGTAATTCCATATGCTCCATCTCAATCTCTTTCTCCGACTCCTTCCACACAACTTTCTCTTTCCCTTTCTTCCGTCTTTCTTCAGACGAACCGCTTTTGTTCCACCCGAGCGTTACCTTCTTCTTCCTTCTCGTCGCCCTCGCTTTTAGCTCAAAGAAATCTTTTTCCGAATCTCCAACAACATCTCCAAACAAAACAAACTCCAACTCGGATAACTCCTTCTTCCTCCCAACAAAATTCTCATTCCGCGGATACGGAAACTCCTCTTTCTCGGCTTTATCCCGCCATTTCGCCAACCGTTCCACAATACTTCTCCTACCTAACCGCATTGCCAACAACCTAACCGCCTTGAAAACACAATCTCTCCAGTTACCTTCATGAGCTTCAAGCTTCCAATCATCAACCCGCGATAACCCGTGAACCGCCTCTTTCCACTCTTTCTCAATCCCACCGTACAAACGCCACAATTCTCCTCCATGTTTCTCCCACAAATCTCCTCTCTTTTCAACTATATCTCTCACAAGACAATCCTCTCGAGATATATCGAAGAAAACCGGAACTAGATTCTTCTTTCTTGCGAAAAACCGTAACTCCTCGATCATATAAGGATCCTTAAATGCCTTTCTCGTTAGAATTATAACCCCGAACGATGCACCGTCCATCGCTTTTTCGACTATCCTCTGTTTTCGAGTACTCCTGCATCGTCCTCTATCCGAAACGAAACAACTCATCCCTTGAAACTCCAACTCCGCTCTAAGCCAATCCGCAAACCGAAGCAGAGAAGGCTTCTGACCGTGTAATCCAACGAACACATCGCAACATCTAACTCTGTTGTAAGAAACAGAGACGGAGGAAGACTCATGACCTCGTCTATATCTACAACTTGTGTAAGGATTCAAACTACTTGAAGCCATTCGATTAGTCCCGAGCTCCGGTTCTTGAAAACCGGAGCTGGAGCTAAGTGGATCAAAGCTATCACATTGAGCATCAGAGCGAGTTGATTCAGACAGTTCTTGTTGTAATTTGGGAGATTGATTAGCTGAGAAGAAAGCAGCTGATGAAGATGAAGACATGTTCCTTGGAGAAGAATCCATAACCACAACTTTTTCTTTGATTGAGAATCTATCAAATCCCATTAATACAGCTTATGAATCCCATTGAAGCTAATCTGATTCAGACCAAACAAAAAGTCAAACAGCTGTTACAAACATGGAGATGAGTAAAACGAACTTATAAAGATTCAAGATTTAGACAAAGACAAGAACTTTAGAAAGAAGAAAGCTTACAGCTTCAATATCAATTTGAGCTCATAAATTTGGTAAGAAATGTGATGAAATCTCCGGAGTATATATATATATATATAGAGTTTCTTGAATAGTTGAATGATTTTTAAAATTTTCTTTTAAGGAAAATAATTGATTTTGAGGACTTTGCAGATCTAAGCAGAAAGGGAAATAAAATATAATGTAATAATTTTTGATAAATTATTTTTAAAAATTTTCATATTTGACAAGAATTTAGATCTGAGAGAACTTACATAGCTCAAGAAGATTGTTGACAAAAAAAAAAAAAAACATAGCTCAAGAAGATCATCTTCTAGCTCTTTTTTGTGTAATCTTTCTTGAATGAAATCAAAAGGCAGATTCTTTGGAAAGGAGATGAAAGTGAAAGATTGAATCTTTTAAGAGAGAATAATAACAATGAACACTGTAGCTTTCATAGAGTATAATGCATTGCTATTTACAGATAGATTTGAAAAGGACTCTTGAGTTAAAAACCAAAACTGAGGAGACAAAGTTTAGATTTTATTTTAATGGAACAGTTAAGAAAATGGAATTTTAATTAAAACCCAGAAAAGAGGAAGAAAGTGTGAATCAATCAATACCCAGAAATGGAGAAATTCAATAGAGTTTTTTTTTGTAGTGTGAATCAATCAAGAACGTTTTGAGTTTTGAAGCAGAGAGTTATATAGTTAGTAAGTTTTTTTTTAATATATAGAGAAAGTTATTTTTTTTTAATAGCCTGAATTATTGTTTCTACAAATTATGGAAAACAATTACAAAAATAATTTTTTGCCGGACAAATCTTTCGTTCTATCAGCTGAATCTGATCAGCAAGACGAACGGTTCAATTTGCACTACGCCGAAAATTTTCTATAAGTTTATCTCCGTTACAAAAGTTAATTTAGAAGGTCCTTATCGAACAAAAAATAAAAACATGGGCACTATCAAATCACAGAAAAACACACACAACAAAAAGTCTCTCTCTCTAATTTTCTTGAAATGTTGTTCAAAAAAAAGGAAGAAGGGAGGAAAGATGTTGGGAGAAGAGAAACTGAAAAAAGAAAAATAAAATTTGAGACCTAAGAGAAAGATAGAAGAAGAAACTAGGTATGGCTTGTGGGGCTCCATATCACACAAGTAATTTGTTATTCAAAAAAATAATTTATTCTATAGTCTTGTCAACTTAATTTCATGTGTGTACAAAGGCTCATAGTCACGTTCTCTCCAACCAGGATATGGCCGTCACTATTCCTTTTCGTGTGTTCTTTTGTTCACAAAGGTCACTACATGTTATGGAAATCGAATAAGAAATCAGAAAGTTTTTTTTTTTGAATAAGAATATGAATAAGATGTTTAGTTAGTACTTTTCTAATAGGATGTTTTTATTATTTTGTTGATTATTTTACTATCTTCTTTGCAATTTTTATGGAAAATATCACAAAAGTGTACTTTAACTATTTTTTGTCGACCGACTTTTGGCTTCGAATCCGAGGATATATGTATATTCGCCGATTTTTGGCTTTGGAAAGATGGTTACGCCTTTGACGGTTTTGTAAAATTAATAAAATTCGAGTAGATGGAAAAATGATACATTTTGACGTGCAAATTGTAGAGGCCAAAACCCATGACGTGCATGAAGTAATAATTTAAAATGGAATATATAATATGGTAGGCTTCATTAATAACAATATGAAAATATTTAGATAGATAAGTAATTACTATTTATATACTATTGTGTTGAATCTTAACATAGTTGCATAACAATAAACAATTGGTTTTTAAAATTTTATATTTGTTAATCTGCCTACCAACGGTCGGGTCAATTCAAATAGATAGATCACACGTTCCGGTATAATAGCACGATAATATTAAAACATATCATTATCATTATGGGTTGATTTTACTATATATTTTAAAGGTATTCTTACATTGAAATGTACATTCACTAATTCAAATGATCAAACTTTGTTTCTTTGTATTAAGACTCTCCTAATTAAGTTGCTTTGTTATATTAAATATTAAAATATATATATATATATATTTTGTAAGCATATAAAATGTTAAAAGCATTGTTATCTGTCTTTTCCATGAATCAACTTCTACTACGAGCTTAAAGAATTAACTATTTAATTACATAAATATTATTGTGTAAAAAAAACTACACAAATATTATTAGTAATTAGTCCCCGTTTTAAGAATTAACTATTTAATTACATAAAATAAAATTTGGTTAGTAATTAGTATTAGTCGTGTTCACGACAATGCTTTTTTGGGATTCAATGATTGAAGACGTAGACCTTTCCCATGAACGCATTTCATTTTAAAATCATAATGTCTTTCCAAGCAATAATTGAGTTTTTAAAATAAACTCCAATATAGCTTACGTCTAGGATATAATATAGTATGTCCATGTAGTTATGTAAGAAAATTTTTAAGAAATTATTAAGTAGTTATTTAAAGGTACTTTGAAAATATGAAGTTTTCAAGAATTTTATGGAATTATTTTTTTTATCGTCTCCAACAAAAAACTAAAGCATATAATATAAACCTTGACAAGCTTAAGATGGTTACGGATTAAGATTGAAATTAATAAATCATAAGACAATAGTCTTGTGCTTGACACCATATGTTTTTTGGGGTAACTCACAACTTAATGATTTGTGATGTTTTTTTATGGTACACCTAATGATGTTTGATGTTTCCCTTTGTTACTTCCAAAGTTTTGGTCCAAATAACATTTTTGTTTGTACATGCTCATTCTCACATGCCATCACGTGATATTAAGGTATGGTATGCCTTACTCACTTCATTTTGAATAACTGGGCAGACGGATCACTGGTTTGAGTTGGATGTAGATATTCAACGAGTTTCTTCAGGTTTCTATTGAGCTGGTTTGAATGCTAAATTTAGACCGCATTAGTGATCGGGTTCCGGTTAACTGTTTTCACCATCTTGTCCGATCCGGTTTGAATCCTTTGCTTGGCCACTAGAAGAGAATAAATTAACCAAAAAGACTAACCTGAAATGAGTCCTCTCTTCCTATATTGAGAACTTTTTTTCTTGTTGAAATTTTGAGGGTATACATGCATGAAAATCGAATTGTCACATCAAGGAGAGGAGCATTTATTAAAGTAAAAATGTTATACATGCATGGCATAAACATATACAACGAAAGAGTCTCAAATTTGTACATATGTCCTTATGATAATACAACATCATTGACTTTTTTGGTGGTAATTTAAGTTAAATTTTGCATAGAGTAAAAACAATAGTGTGAACTTAGATCGTTTTTTTCAATGTACTTTGGTGGCTGCTCAGAGGCTAGAGTTCAGAAACATTAACCACACTCATTATTATTAGTCCACCACCACAAGGTGGTGAACTACACTAAAACAATAGTATATTTTAGTTGGTGTCCAGAAACAAAATTTAATTAATTAGTTTAGTTTTGCTAAATTTTTTAAATAAATCTGTCACTTTAATAATGCATTGATACAGTTATAGTCTAGCTTCTTCTATTTGACCAAACCGGTCAGAACCAGAACTAAACCAACCTTTTACAGAATTTGAAGTGGTTTAGATTCAAAGCATTGAAAAGTTTCACTTGATGAACATCTATCAAGTTTCAAGAATCAAGAACTACTTTCTCCGGATATCGAACCGGTAAGCTTATTGCTAAAATCCCAAACTTTCTTGGCCAATTCTAAATCTTTAGCAAGTGGTAATGGTTTAGCAATGTTGTTATCTAAGAAGTATTCTCCTGTAACTCCTGTAACCTGTGGATGCAATGCCACATAACAAGTTGTTGCAGCCCCCTGCAAAGTCGAATACTCGGATTATGATAAACCAAACCACACCAATCCATAACGCAAGAATGTAACTTAACCCGAAGCATACCTGTGGAACATTCTTGAACATAAATTTAGCCACTGCACTAACAACTCCTACATCAAGATGACAAAGAGGATCAGAAGAAAAATCAAAGTATATACTTATGGGTGTGTGCTTAAACAAAGTTACCAGCCAAAAAGCTATTGAAGTTGCACCAAAGATTTGTCATAATAGCTCCGGGATGAAGTGAATTTACTGTTATATTGACTCCATCTTCCTGTTTTCATTCATACAAGAACCGAATCAAGAAAATCAAGATTCTTGATTCAATAGATCTTTTTTTGCCTTTTCTTGTGTTGTAGTTACCTTTAGTTGCCTTGCAAGCTCGTTGGCGTGCAATACATTGCAAAGTTTAGATTGTCCATAAGCTCGAATACTACTGTAACTGCAACAAAGATCAAACCACGAAGAGAAAAATGTTAGAATAAGCGAAAAGGTGTGATCGAAGAATTACTATTCGGTTCACCTTGACTTGTCATTGATCTTATCAAAGCGGACACCTTCTGAGTATGAATACCGATGAGCTTCAGATGAAAGATTAACAATCCTTCCTTCTCTTTTGCTTTCACTCGACGACTTCTTCATTGTATCTAACAGAAGTTTTGTCAACAGAAAATGACCTGAAAGTATATAATCGAATCACAACATTAATGGCAACTCATTCAAAACTAGAAACAAACTAAACCTTACTCACCTAAATGGTTGGTTGCGAATTGCAACTCGATGTTGTCCTTAGAGAGCATAAACGGACATGCCATAATACCGGCGTTGTTTCTTACAAAATCGAAATAATTCAAAGCATTAGCCATCAAATAATCCCAAACCACTATGCAAGAACCAAAGTATCTCAATCGCTTACATCAAGAGGTTGAGTGGAAGATTCGTAGATTTGTAGTTAGATGCAAATTTTCTCACAGATTCCATTGAGCTTAGATCTAACTCCATGACATCAAGTTTAGCTCCAGGGACTTGATTGATAATATCTTCCTTGACTTTAGCACCGGAGCTAGTGTTCCTCACCGCCATAACCACGTGCACGCCACGCAGTGCGAGAACACGAGCTGTCTCTACTCCTATACCACTCGATGCTCCTGAAAATATGAAACCAAACAAGTCGAAAATGCTCGTTCTTGGCCGTCTTGAATACACTAGTAGTATGAAACAGAGCATTATACAGAATTTTGCATAGATTATGATAGTATATAACACAAACTACAATCATCAAAGGTGAAAGAGAGACAAGTATATGTAAGATTTTACAAAGTACATGTCATTTTCAGATCTGAAGTTACTTTCCCTTTTTCAGACAAATGGTCCCAAACATATGTTGTACTTTGTACTTTTCACAAAACATCAAAAGAATCAAAATCAAGAAATGAAGAAACAGAGAACAGTTCTATATTTATTGGAGTTGACCAAACCAAAAAGTCACAAACTTTTAAGTGTGCAGACAATGAAACTCAGATCTCTTGCTATTAGGTGTCATAAACTCTGAGAAATTATTCAAAATCAAGGAAAGTCCACAGATTTAGTGAAACCCAAGAAGTGAAAGTAGAGAAGGAGAAGACCTGTGACAATGGCAGTGAGGCCAGTTCCATCAATACCATGTGTAACTTCTTCTGCTGTTGAACTAGATGAGAATCCAGATGCTCCTTTCGATCGAAAAAACCACATTCTCTTCTTCTTCTTCTTTGAGTTACTTACACACGATATGAGAGTTGTTAAAACCTTTTTTCTAGTATGGTGATTACATCATAATTGGAGTTAAACCGGAGTTAACCGGACATGGATGAAGACAAAGATCGAGTGGAGATATGACATAAGAAAGGACAACTATTGAAGTTACTTTTGTGTTGTGTTCTTTGTTTTGATCAACACTAAACAAAGTACAACTTGATCATTGACCACTGTAACTATCACAACAAAACAGAGAGATGGAGACAATTGAACTAGTATGATTGGGAGGGGCTGCGCGAACGCAAGCCCCCACGGCCACAAATAATGACGCAGGCTCTTCCTCATAGGGAAGACCTTAAGCAAAAGCACCTTCCTTTAATGTGCAATGGAAGTCACTTGCTTAGGCCACTCGTCTTCTTGATCACGAGTCGACCCCGTCCAGGTAAGTATCTTTCTCAGTTCGACTTTAGTCTTTATTTATACTAAACCACGTACGAGTGTCTCATCTCAAGACTTTCGATGTGGGAGAAGAAGTGTTTATGTTTACACATTTTTAGTTGTTTTTTATATCTTAATAGGCCTCAATTTGAGGCTTTAATGACTAAATATATGGCCTATTACATAAGATTTAAATTGTGTCCCGTCACAAATTATAAAATTTTAGTTCTTGATTTCATTTTCATAAAATTGTGTTTCTGAATCGGAATTCAGACTATCTTAAACCTAAATTATGTTATAATGACACTCATTTGTTACCATAATCTCTTAGTTAATCTGACACAAAAACAATAACAACAAATTTTGCCCCTGTACAATTTTATTTATATAGCTTTGCCGAAAAATTCGAAAAACGTTACATAAATATTTTTCAGTAATAACGATCTCTCCCACGCCACCACCTTGACCTATACATTTCCACAAAACAATAAAAATTAGTTGCATTTTTTTTTTTTTTGCCGAGACTCATTTTGGTCGAAAATATAAAACCGATCAAAATTCTATACAAACTATATTGTTATTGAATTTCAAAAAAAAACTATATTGTTATTTCTAGAGAATTATAATAATTAATAACTAAATCTCACCAAGATTGTTCCCATCCTGGTCGAGATTTGGACATGCCGTAACGTCCATAAGGGAAACCATAATGTTGAGGGCGTTTCGCGTTTTTAAACGCGCAGCAGCCAACGAAGTAAACCGCGATTAGGAAGAGAACAATGACAACGTTTACTATAGAGAGTTTGTGCCAATCGCGACGCACCGTCTCCAAAACGCCAGCTCTACACGAATCACAGTCGTAACAAAGCACCGTCGCGGCATTGTTCCACCGGTAACAATCGGGATCTTGTTGCATCGGTGTGTCCGTATTGTATACGCACGACGTTGGTGGTTTGCAGCATCCCGACTATATATTAATATGAACACAAAATAATTTATAACGACATTAGGATCTGCATGATACGTGAATAAAAATAATGTTACAAAATTTAGGTTTTAAAGTTGTAATCCACGTGTCCGAGTTTAATGATTTTTTTTGTCATCAGCCTAATAGCTTAGTAGTTCTCTAAAAAGGGCATCAACTCGGGTTCGAACCAAGTAAGTGAGTTTGGCCAACAAAGGTGGTAACCACTATACCATTTATGCCGCTCTAATGATTGAATATATATGAATATGATCAATACTCATATAGAATTATAAAGAGTAGTACCTGAATAGGAGATAAGTCCTTTTGGAGATAATCAAGAGGAGTCCAAAAAGCTATCTTAGAACAAGTGACTGAGCCCAAGAGACAAGTCTTTATAGTCATCCAATAGTTAGCATCTAACACCCTTGTCTTAAGCCAAGGATGATACTCTTCAAGCTTAAACTCTTTATAAACCCTACCGGTCACACCCACACCACCACCATGGTTAGTCACTATGAACCCAAACAAGGTCAAACCCATGAGCGCGACTATGATGAAGAGCATAAAGAAGAGGTACACCCACAAGATCCAAGCCACCTCGCAACATGCACCAACTAGACCAGCTAGTGACAAGACCATGATCGCTAGGCCTAATATTAGAAGTGGCTTCTGAAGGAAGTGCTCACATGTTGTCTTGCTCTTAGCCATCCATAGAGCTGATCCTATTATAACTATGGAGGAGATTAGTGTTAGGATATTCAAGAATCCTATCACTGTATTGCTCACTCTATTCATTTGCCTCTCTCTTTGTGTTTTGTTACTTTAAAACTTTGAAATGATTCTTTGAATCTTTTTGTGTGTGTGTGTGTAGTGCTTGTACTAAATATTCTAGCTGGCTTGTCTCTCTCTATATATATCTTAATGGCAAATGCTTTAGCATAATAATTAAAAAACATAGTTGTTGATATGCATTCACACGTATGATTTGTATGTTAAAACTTAAAACACAAAACCTAGAGAAAACGAAAGAAAAAACATAAAGTTGATGAAATTATTCTCTTTATCTTTTTTTTTTTTAAATTTAATTTCTTGGTGTGTTTGCTACTTTTTATGTGATAATGTATGTGTCTTCACTTACTTTATTTTCATTGCTTTTGAATTTTGATGAGTAGCTCCACCTTTATCTCATTATCTTTATTTGTTATATCATACCTATTCAAAATGTTGGTTGAGAGTATTATTTTCATAAATTTGGGCTCTTATGTTTTTTGGTTGGAACTTGGCGATTAAGAAACTTTTCTCATTTGGTTCTATTACCAATAAAAAAAAAATGAGTCCATACTTCATAAAGTGGAATGATCATAAACAAAACTTCTTAACTATTAAGTAACATATCTCACCCAACCTTTATACTATATAGTATATTTCTTTTGGTCATGGATTAATCTAAAGTTGAATATACGTGGCCACAATAACTAAAAATGTCTTTCTTATTTCATTGATTCTTGTTTATTTCATCATTTCATTGAGATACTTTTATCAACACATAAATACAAAAGAAATTGTTTTAACAGCTTCATACTAACTTTTGTCAAGATAGAGAGCCATTTGCCACTCATTGTTTATAGGTTCTTTATGGGTTTTCAAATGGTTTCAAATTTTTTTTTGTGTTTTAAATATTAATTGTTTCAGATTTTCTTTTTCTTTTTCTTTTTGTATTAATTAATGGTTTCAAAATTTTTTATTTCAAAACATATATATGGTTGCTATGATTCAGATTATATTTTGAAAAAATAGTTTAAGATCATTGATTTTCCATGAGGTCCTCCACTAAATTTATCGGGCTGATTTTGTCAATAATAACTCTCGTTTTAGTTACAAAGAGTCAAAGAACAATTCTAAAGGAGAAAAAAGAGATGGAGAAACTACTCAACTATATCAATAAACCAGCAATAAAAAGTTTCCAAGTAATCATAAAAGAAATATTTTTTTAACAGTAGTGTTTCATTTTTGTTTGATTTGAAAAAAATTTGATGTTGTAAAACTATTTAACAAAGCTATATATACCAATTGCTTTAAACCAAAGACAGAGCATGGTTATATATTGGACTGCATCGACATTCGAAAGCAGTTAGCCTTTGATCATCCTTTGCTCAAGAACCATCTTGTTAAGGTTTTGATCTACAAAACACAAGCCAATCTCGTCTTTTTTTATTTTTAATGGGTTGAATTCTGATTTGTAGTTGAAGCCAACAACTATACCTAAGTGGTCAACCATATATAACAACAATTCTCAAAACTCTGGTTCCATGCCATTTAGAAAAGATGACATAAGTTGCCCTCTTGGGACAGTGATTGTTAAAAGAACCACACTTGAAGATCTTTTACGAAACCAACGTTTGAAACCTTTAGGATTCAACCATGCAACTTCAAAGGACAAGAACGTTGATTTAGCCCATCACCATGTAATAATTAATCACTTCTTGTTCACATAGTTAAGACCCTTACATATGCTAATAATCATTTTTTTTTTTTGACAATCATAGTTTGCTTTCGCTAGTTACAAAGGTGACAACTATGGTGGAAAAGCCAATAATAATAATCTAAAATTTGCACATGTTTGGGGTCAGAATGTGTTTGTCTCAGTATTTTCAGTTTTAAAGGAATTCAATCTATGTTGATGTTTGGNTCCCTCCTTATACCGAGCCCTTTCTTGACATTGATATTTGATGAGAAACTCATGCCCTGTTTAATGAATGTTAAAGAGTTGACTGATGGGACGTTGAGTCTGCAGGTTTGGGAATTAGAGTATGGATAGGCTTGGGAAGTTATTGTGGGGAACTAGGAGAGAACGTCTAATAC
>OVAN01000116.1:0-87818 GCA_900406275.1 Anastatica hierochuntica | reverse complement strand
AATCTCTATTATCTAAAGAAACGGAGACAACAAATTTTCCAAACCTCTTTGATCATCATTCTATGCCAATGAAAGATGCAAGTATACATTAAAATAATATTGTCATATTTTTTTTGGGTTTTTCAAAATCAGTGGCTTAACCCCTACGAAAATAGAGTTTTTTTGGTAAATGTTTTATAAACTAAAGTTTATACTTTTTGGTGTTTTCTAAAAATTTCTAACCACATTCTACATTTATATTAATGCGTTCTATACTTTCTTTCATTGTACATGGGCATCGTTTCTATTTTTTATTAATTAATTTCTTAAAACTTCATATACAGCCTAAATAAGTGGGATAACCGATATAAAATCTCTTTTATCTAAAGAAACGGAGACAACAAAGATTCCAAATCTCTTTGACCATCATCCTATGTAAGTGAACGATGCAACTATGCATTAAAACAAAATTATCATTTTTTTGAATTTTTCTCAAAATCAGTGAGTTAACCCCTACGAAAATATAGAGTTTTTTTTGGTAAATGCCCTATAAACTGAAGTTTTTAAACTTTAGTATTTTTAAAAATTTTATAACCACATTCTACATATATATTCATGTATTCTAAACTTTCTTTCATGGTACATTGGCATCGTTTCTATTTTTATCAATTAATTTCTTAAAACTTCATATACGGCCTAAATAAGTGGAGTAACTGATATAAATTTCTTAGTATTTTTCTAAAAATTCTAACCACATTCTACATGTATATTAATGTATTCTAAACTTTCTTTCATGGTACATGGGCACCGTTTCTATTTGTTTATCAATTAATTTCGTAAAACTTCATATACGACCTATATGAGTTGAGTAACCGCTATAAAATCTCTATTATTTAAAGAAACGGAGACAATAAAGGTTCCAAACCTCTTTGACCATCATCCTTTGTAAGTGAACGATGCAACTATGCATTAAAACACGATTGTCGTTTTTTTTGAATTTTTTTCAAAATCGGTGGGTTAACACCTACGAAAAAATAGAGTTTTTTTGGTAAATGCTCTATAAACTGAAGTTTATACTCTTTAGTGTTTTTTAAAATTTCTAACCACTTTCTATTTTTTTTATTAATTATAAGTGCAATGAGTTAATTCATACATTATCTAGGTTTTTAATCTTCATATTTCTTTTTTTTTTTGTTAAATCATCTTCATATTTCTGATTTTTCATTTTGTATATATATATGCATGTCCTGTTACATAAACGAAGATCTAGTATATCTGTCTATGCATTATACATGTATCAATTATGTTGAGGTCTCTAACTCTTTAGGAGATCAAAGCCTTGATCTAGTGCACAAAAGTTTTATTCACATCGATCCTCGAACAGCTTCTAAGCATTGAATCTAGATAATTTAATTTTGCCCTAAGCTAAGAAGTGAGATCATGTTTAATTGAAAAGAATAAAGATGAGACATAGAACTGACAAAAGGCAGGTAAGTTTTTGGAAGTTGGGCTACTTAAAAATAACAATTCTTTTTTAGTATAATTTAAAACTTTAATCATAATGTAATGATGTTTTTAAGGGTATCCTTTTTGTTTAAAATAGATGGACCTTTTTTTATAATTAATCTTTGGATTTTTCTTCTTGAACTGTTGTGGCACCAGAATATTCTCTCCTACAATTTTCAAGACTTTATAATAGTTTATAGTATTGCTATTCTTTTATACATAATAAAGATTCATAGAACTAAAATATCCAAAACATAAACATGTATATTGGCTTCCTTTAGAATACTATCCTTGAAGAAATTTAATGATATCCAATTTTAAACAAATATGTGTATATATATATATATATAGTTGGATATGAAGGAGAAAAAATCAAATGTTTACACCAAAATTAAATTTCACTTGTGTATATATCGTATATATGGTTTGATTTGTTAGATAAAAATGTAGAAATAACATTATATTGTAAAGTAAGAAGACAGATGTGGATCTAGAGGGTACATTACAGATATACCACGTGCTTTTGGTTCATAAGAAAGTAGAAGAATATATACTTTTTTTGCATGATGCATTATTAGGTTAAAAATGTAAACATCTCTTTATGATTTTGCCTCGTTCGTCGGGAATTAAAAAAAAAAAACAATAGCCATTAACATTTAAATCGAACATGAAAGCATATTTAAATATCATGAATCTAGTGAGAACTTGTTTTATATGTTTGATGTCTAGAACTATAGAGTTAAAATTGCATTTAGAATTGTAAAATTTCGTATAGTTATGTGTATTATAAAGTGTACATGTATATATACATAGGAGATGGTGCAATCGATAAACGACATTTCAAAGAAGACAAATGATAGATTCATGGTGTTTAAATTTTGCGATGTATACAAATAAATAAGATACGATTAATGTTAAAGTATACGTATGTCACCTAGTGAATAATAGTGGTCTTATTGTTTTTACATCCATTTTTTGACCAATCCAATACATTAAGTCAATCACTATAGACAAATATTGCAAGACAAATCATTTTGTTTTTTGTTTTTTGCCTTCTCTATAAGACTATAACCAACGCCATTATATGTATATATATCATTATTTGATCATACGATATGGTAAATTAAAGCTAATAAAAATCTGATATCTCATAGTAAAAAATCGTGTATAGATACATAAACAAGCTTAAAATAGATGTAAATATAAAATGTCTTACAAAAAAAAAATTGGACCTAGATTTTGACAATTATATTAGAAGTTCTATATTTAACTTTTCCATGCAACTTACACTGAAAAATTGAAATGGGACCTTAATTTAAGATTCTTTTTTTTTCATGGGTCTTTAAAGTAACTAAATGATAAAGTTACACTCTCCAACCTTTTCCACAAAGTTGATAGAGACTCAATGTATACTTATATATGTTTATAAAGAAAAAAAACTACCTTTTCATATTAAATTAATTATATATATATATATATGTACTTAAACCTAAACTATTACTTGAAAAAAAAAACTAAACTATTACAAAGAGAACTAAAATTCGAATTTTGGGCCATAGATTGAATAAGTTGTTTTGCC
Source organism: Anastatica hierochuntica (assembly GCA_900406275.1). NCBI lineage: Eukaryota > Viridiplantae > Streptophyta > Magnoliopsida > Brassicales > Brassicaceae > Anastatica > Anastatica hierochuntica. The sequence goes on along the minus strand of OVAN01000116.1, from coordinate 84,754 downwards.
TGTAAGCTAATGGGCTCCACGGCCCAATATAGTCTGTAATGAAACGCAATCGTATTTACTCACTAAGCAAAATTGTGAGGCACTTATTGGGCCTTAACAAGCCCATTAGTATTTACTTGCAAAGCTAAAAAAATTTAATACTTTTTTTAACGTAATTTTTTTTTTTTTTGATAATATAATTTTTTTTTTTTTGATAGACACAATACTACTTTTGATATATTTCAATTTTTTCAAAACATAAAAAAGTAATAAAGATATCTCTTCACAAAATGATTATTTTTGAAACATTAATCTCTTATTTAAATTTTCAATTCACGCATCATATAACCAAAGCAAAGAATTTTCTCATTACAAAACCACACAATAATAAATAAAATAAAAATTTAAAGAAACCAAATGATCAAAAGAGAAATTTCAAACACAACATAACAAGTCCAAAACCAAAACCAAACCCAACTTTCATCTCACCGGAGCCAGACTTCTCCGACGGAGCCGCCGCTTTCTCAGAAGGGTCAGAGTCATCATCAGAGACATCAGGAGATTTTGACTTCGGACCAGGAGCAACCGGTGAGCTCTTTTTTTCTCCGAACATCTCTTCAGGCAACAACACCATGTCAACTACGTAAACAGCAAGAGGACGTTCTTGTCTTAATGCATTACTGACACGTGTCTCAACGACACCCGTTGATACGTTGACTTGGTTTCCTTGACCGGTGAAGTTAAGACCGTAAACCGCGCCACCGTCACGGCCTGAAGCTTGAGTCCTAACCGGGTTACTTACGGAGAGAAGATCATCCAATGTGTAGAACTTGGGGCTAACATGGTAAAGAATGAGTTTGACTTGGTCCTCTGGACTGAGTTGGTTTAGAGTTCCGGGTTTAAGGTTTTGAAAAGCGTTGTCTGTTGGCGCGAAAACGGTCATGCCTTCTGATGAACTATTGACTTGGATGTTGATTTGGTTTCCGATTTGAGTTGTGTTTAGAAGACGGATAAGAGTTACAAATTGACCACCTTTTTCAAGAATCGCGGTGATGTTGATTGGACGGGCAGGGCCAGGAGCCGGCGCTGCCGGTTGAGCATTTACATTCGCGGTGAGGAAGATGGCCAAGAGGAGGAGGAGAGGAGCTAGAGTTAGATGAATAGTGGCCATTGCCTTTTGATGTAAATGAGTTTGTGTTTGTGGAGTTAGTGGATAAATGAGGTTGGAAGTTGAATGGTTTATATGGATGAAAAAAGAATGTTTGGTGATGAGTTGTGGCTTAGTTGGAATGAGATTGATATTGGCTAATAAGTCATTTGACAAAACATGTACCGACAAAAATCGTATAGAGATCTCAATACAAATTTATAAATTTAAAATATATGGCGATTGGTTTAATATGTAATTTCGAATGTGTAACATTTGAATAAATTAGAAGAATGGATATATGAATTATGGGTTCGAATCTCGACCCCTGAGGATTTTACATGCGGCCTTCAGCATTTCAGATTGTCTCTGGGACCGCGAGTCCCCTGTGCTGACAAGATAACATGGACCGCTAGGACCCTTAAAACCCTACCGGCTAGTATGGACTCAACTCGGTGAGGGGCATGACATCCGAGCTATCAAAAAAAAGAATAGAATTTTAGGAAAATTATATGAGATTTAAGATCCATATATATATATATATACACACATATGTAACTCACATAAAAAATGTAGTGTGCATAATACATAAATTATCTCAACATAAAACTTTGAATCTTCGTTTTTGATCCTACGTATGTAAATATACTTAAGATAACAACCGACACTAACACATACCTCTTGGTCAAATTATACTCTCATCTAATTAATGGTTGGTATTTAGTAGTTTAATAAAGAAAGAAAAAAAAAGATTTGTTAATTTATTATATACTAAAATACTTTTAGATAGTATTAACATATCAAATGATAATGAAAACGCGTTTCGTATTGGCAAAAAGAATTAGTACTTAACTAATAGAGAAAGATTAGCAATAAGAAAAGAAGAATTAGCATTTTAATAATTAGAAGTGGGATTCGGTTACATAAACTTTTATTAAAAAAATTATGTGCTCAAAATATTTATTTCTAAATTTAAAAATCGATATATTACAAGCTAAGTCATTGTTACAAAATGAAATGGTAATACTAACAACTAATTTCGTGTATTGAAGACAATATAATACGCCGTGGATCACATGATATTCATTCATGCATATATCTACATCCTATATGGTATTTACTAACATACATGGTGGGCACATCGTCGACCATCAAATTCACATATTTACTAAATGTCGTAATCAAAAAAGAAAAATATAGGTCAATTTGTATATCTTTAAAAAGGTTGATTTTCAAGGTTATTTTTTCTGAAAAATCGAAGATCGCAAGCTTAAGTTTGTCTCGCTTAGGTTTAGGACCGGCTCTGCTAATATGCGTATATTATAGATGAAGACATGTATGTGTTTGTGTCATTGTATGTTTGTAAAAATAAGAAAATGAATGGACATGAGGCGAAGACAGCCTGGGATGAACAAGTTGGCTTTTGGTGGGAGTGGGAGACTTATACATATCATTTCGTATAATATTATATCTTTTTCCTTATTGAATATGATATATTTGTTTGTGATCATTAACAAATTTTTCCATAACAATATAATATAATATTATATTTTTTTATTGAATGAAATATTAGTTGATTGTGATCAATAACAAGATCTTTAAATTGGATTAAATTAAACGATTGTTACCAATCGTTTGAGATATCATTAATCATACAAACGGTTTCTTTTGGCAATTATTTGAAAGTGGTTGATTTATTTTCTTGGACGTATGTTCATTTTTATGCGTATAATATGTTATGTATGTGTTTTTTTGTTGGTTTTAATGTTAGGTCATGGATTTGAACGTGAGATTAACATTTTTTTTAACGTGAAAAAGTTATGAATATGCTTAAGTATTGCCCAAAATTATGTCAATACTCAAAACGCAAAACTCTTGTTTCTAATACGTTGAGAAATATATACATATCGTATTAGTTAAACTTCTATAAATTAATACTGTTAGAACATGAATATTTTTTAATATAAAGAATTATTAATTTAGCAAAAGATTATCATGTTCCAAAACTTAATATGAGATCGAAAAAATATTGATTTATCGATTATTAATTTATAAAGATTATATTATACCTTAATTCGAAGTTTCAAAGTTTTAAAACTAGACTAGAAAAGTGTATATTCATGTTCATATTATACACTTGTGATAAGGGGATTCTAGTGAATAGCCATTTACTTGTCATATATATCTCGTGCTGCTTTAAATATTTTTCTGTAGAAATGCATGATGTTTTTCTCCCAACTAAACGGCACGTAGTTGAAGAGTATAAAGTATCATAACCTTCCCGTTGGTTTGAGCAAATACACAAGACCACTGGACCGAAGTGGTACATGCGGCTTGAGCTCTCTTTTTGATAATAAGCCAACATATAGGCCTATTAGAAACTATATAAAATAAAATTGTTGGAAAACCATCTAAAATCTTCCACTTACAAAAATAAATTTATTTAATTATCCGATAAATTTTTCCTCAACCAAATCATTTAACTAAAAAACTTCATGATCGGTAATCCAAGCAGGAGAGAAATAATTTACAGAGAAAATATCATTACAACTAGACTTGATACTCGTGCTAAATAATATGTTTGAATTCAAAGAACGCGAAAACGAATTGTATATAATTCGTCAACAAAATTTTAGAAGGCTGACCATTCTTCAGACGACTGAATAATGGAGATTAGTTGTATGCAATTCGTCTCAAGGTTCTGGCAATTTATCATTATCTCGTGCAGTACTTGCATTGTCCAAAGAAGAGCTTTCTTCTTACGATGTAAATGTGTTACGCTCCGTCTTATACTTTTAGCTCCGAGCAGAAACATTTTGCCTTTTAGATCCTCACAATCCCACCCTAATTCCTATCGTGGATTTATCTGTTTTCAATAGTCATCCACTCTACATCGTAGTTTCGAATGGTCCCATACCATGTCCATGATTCGAGTTATTTACTGCAATTTCAATCATTTGTTTTTCATAATCCGCGAATCTCTAATCTTTCATACGAGATTAAAAGCATACTAATTTCTCTTAACACATTTCGAACCAAAATTTGTTTTTAGTTAGAAAAGATTTTACCATTAAACCAACATTTCATCAGTAAAATTATATTTCTTCCAAACTAATGATTATTGTGGATATATTTACACCATAAAGATATTTGGCTCTTTGACACTCTATATTTAGTTTGAATTTTGGCTTGGAATCCTTCAATTATATAAAATCAATCTCCAAAAGAGGAGAAAACAACAGAATATTATAGGGAAAGTACAAAACAAAAACTAAAGGAGAAGGAAGTGAGCACTGAGCAGCATGCAGCCATACACTCGTCACGGCCATGCAATGCATGTTCGTCGCGTCCGCCACATCTCTCACGTTTGTCTCGGGCGTTTCGTGTCGCACGTCTTATTTATTTTAAAAGAACTTTATTTTATGCATATTATACATCCACCATTGACAAAACTCTTTGGAAACTCTTTATTAGTCAAATAAAATAAGTAAGAATTAACATTCTCTCATGATGATTTAATCAATATAATGAACAATGAAGTGTCTAGTAAACAAATTTTAAATATTATTATATAATGTTTAATGAACAGATTTTAAAAGATCAATAACATGTAACACAAGAAATTCAATAGATTACATACGGACAATCAACACTTTATCATAGATCTTTTATAAAGATCAAATATATAACATATAACATATATGGTAAATGAAAAACTCAAGATTTTGTCCTATTATATGCATGCTTGCTTATCTTAAAGCTGATGTGTACGAAACATGCAGTTCAATAAGCCATGCAAATCGAAATGTGTCAACTACTTCCCATTAATATGTTTCTTTTTTACAATATGAAGCCAAAATTTATTTTTCAAATGAAGACATAACAATAACAATTCAAATGAAGTGAATATTTGTACATAGTCGATTCTATACACCTAGTTCTTATCATAAAAACTCATTAAAACATTTTTGTTTTTCGAATAAAATTTCCTATAAATAGCTGCACATAACACAAGTGTAAGAACCACAACAAAAAGTAAGAAAAGATAATAAAAAATGGCTCGAGTCTCATCTCTTCTCTCGTTTTCCTTAACACTTTTGATCTTATTACATGGCTACACAGCTCAACAGTTTCCAAACGAGTGCCAGCTTGACCAGCTCAATGCGCTTGAGCCGTCACACGTGCTCAACGCCGAGGCTGGTCGCATCGAGATTTGGGATCACCATGCTCCTCAGCTCCGTTGCTCCGGTGTCTCTTTTGTACGTTACATCATTGAGCCTCAGGGTCTTTACTTGCCCTCTTACTTGAACACGGCTAAGCTCTCCTTCGTTGCTAATGGTACGTGCGATACTTTCAAGAAAGTCCATCCGAATTTTAGTTGTGTTTGTATAATGATAAACGATTGATAATGGGTAGATTGACCCATGTCGAAGGGCCTTGAGGGGTCTGAATACAAGCGTGACAGGCATAGGTTTGTAGTTAGAGGGAAAAAAATTAATATTAAAAACGGCATTTTTTAGAAAAATTTTTAAAACGTACGTTAAATCGACTTATATTTTTTTTTGCGGATTGTGGCCTTCAAAATCTCAGGGCCGGTCCTGCCTATGTCACTTATATATTGACTATTGACTTTCTCGTATATTAGTTAATTTGTAACTTTTCATGCTTATCTAAACCTAAGCACAATTTTTTGTTGGATCCGTTACAATATATAGGACAAGGTCTAATGGGAAAAGTGATCCCTGGTTGCGCCGAGACATTCCAGGATTCATCAATGTTCCAGCCGGGAGGTGGCATGCAGTACGGAGAAGGCCAGGGCCAAGGTCAAGGTCAGGGTCAGGGCCAAGGTCAAGGGTTCCGTGACATGCACCAGAAAGTGGAGCACTTAAGGAGTGGTGATACCATAGCCTCATTGCCTGGTGTAGCCCAATGGTTCTACAACTACGGAAACCAACCACTTATCATCGTAGCTGTTATCGATGTAGCTAGCAACCAGAACCAGCTCGACCGCAACCCAAGGGTATATACAAAAACAAATAATCTCATCATACATAAAACTTGTTACCAAAATTTAATTCTCTATATGCTTTTTCTTGTGTGAAGCCATTTTACTTAGCTGGAAACAACCAACAAGGCCAAGAATGGATACGAGGACAAGGGCGACAACAACAACCGCAAAACAACATACTAAGTGGCTTCGCACCAGAGATTCTAGCTCAAGCTTTCAAGATACCTGTTAGGACAGCCCAACAACTTCAGAACCAACAAGACAACCGTGGAAACATTGTCCGAGTCCAAGGACAGTTCGGTGTCATCAGGCCGCCGTTGAGAAGCCAGAGACCGCAACAAGAAGAGGAAGAAGATAACGGTTTAGAGGAAACCATATGTAGCGCGAGGTGCGTTGATAACCTCGACGACCCGTCAAATGCTGACGTGTACAAGCCACAGCTTGGTTACATCAGCACTCTCAACAGTTTCGATCTCCCCATCCTCGGCCGCCTCCGCCTCTCCGCCCTCCGTGGATCTATCCGTCAGGTAAGTGCCAATAAAAACCTTTCAAAACGCAAACGCTTACGCAAACGCGGTTCAACTGACTTTTGAAAACATGCATGGATGTACGTAGAACACAATGGTGCTACCGCAGTGGAACGCAAACGCAAACGCGGTTCTTTACGTAACAAACGGGGAAGCTCAAGTGCAAGTGGTTAACGACAACGGCAACAGAGTGTTCGACGGACAACTATCACAAGGACAACTATTGGTTATACCTCAAGGCTTCTCAGTCGTGAAACGTGCAACGAGCGATCAGTTCCAGTGGATAGAGTTCAAGACAAACGCAAACGCACAAATCAACACGCTCGCGGGAAGAACGTCCGTTTTGAGAGGTTTACCATTAGAGGTTATAACCAATGGGTTCCAAATCTCATTCGAAGAAGCAAGAAGAGTTAAGTTCAACACGATGGAAACTACTTTGACTCATAGTAGTGGACCTGCTAGTTACGGTAGGCCACGAGCTGATGCTTGAGAGTTTGAAAACGGCGGCGTTTAGCAGTAAAGCCTTCTCTACTATGAAAAGTTTAATAGTATGTAGTAGTAATAAAAATAATAATGTTATGAAAATGTGACTTGTTTTGTTGAGGTTTATCTGTAAAATGTAACACCTTTCTTGAATAAAATCCATCTTTTCCATCATTTTCTTAAAAATATATTTGTTATATTTACAGTAATTATAATGAGTCTTAAGAAATTATTACAATATTTTTTTTTTCAAAGCGAAAGTACTAAATTATTACACACAATGTAGGAATTAAAATGATGATTATAAAAAGAAAATCAAATTTTAGGAAGAAGAAAATTTTTTTTATATCGACTATATTGGTAAATAAGAAGAAAAGGAATTTAACTATACGCCGTCGTTTTGGTTCTATGTCGTTGAGTAGTAGTTACTGACGTGGCAGCATTCTGGTGGTTAAACGTATTAAGAACTAAAATGTATGTAAATCTAATGGACACAAAAGAGCATGACGTGGACGAAGTCTAGTGGTGTATGGAGTCTACGTTGAACGGAACATATTTAAACGACGACTAAGATTTGTGCGGAGGAGGGAAAAAGAACCGTCGGTCACCGAGTACTGAGTTTGTTAGATCTCGCCGGAAAAGTAAAAAAAATGGCGGAGAAAGATGCGATGGTGATGAGCGACGGTGGAGATGGTGGTGCGATTAGAGTTAGTGGTATGCAATTCTCTTACGAAGCTCAGGATCCTATCTTCTTCGATTTCAACCTCGATCTCCCCGCCGGATCTCGTTGCTTACTTGTTGGCGCCAATGGATCTGGTAAGATAATCGATCGTTTCGTGACAGTGTTCTTGATTGCAATTTTCTGTTTCTGGTCCTGTGAATCTGAATATGACTAAATCGATGTGGAGTTAACGATTAGCGATTTTCTCTGCTTCTCTGCACAGTATATGATTTTGAACATAACCTTAGGACTAGATTGTCGTTTCGTGTGATTCGATTTGGATTTTCGCTGATTAGCTTGAGGCATTTCGCTTTAGTACTCATTCATGTTGAAAATTTTGAATCAGTGAGTTCGATTTCGACTGAAAATGTCAGAAGATGATTGTGATTTCGAGTTTCGATCGATATTGTTTTATGTGTGTTTTGGTTAGGCAAGACGACTTTACTGAAAATTTTGGCTGGGAAGCATATGGTTGGAGGAAAGAACGTTGTGCAAGTGTTGAATCGCTCAGCTTTTCATGATACACAGCTTGTTTGTAGTGGTGACTTGTCTTACCTTGGAGGATCATGGAGTAAAAACGCAGGTTCTGCTGTGAGTTTTCACTGCACTCTTTCGAAATCTCAAGTTGATTGAAGCACTTTAGAGTCCGAGAACTACGATAGTCTATCTACTTTACCTGATGAGAGAACATGTTGTTTCTAATTCTTTTGATTGTTTCCTGAACTTTAGGGTGAGGTTCCTCTTCAGGGAGACTTTTCAGCTGAACATATGATATTTGGAGGTTGTATTCTTTGTTCAAGCATGTCATTTTTCGATTATTTTGTTTCTTTCCTGAGCTTATTGTACTTTGGATATGCTTTGTGTTTTGTTTTTTTACCAAACAGTTGAAGGAATTGATCCTGTGAGAAGAGAGAAGTTAATTGATCTTCTTGATATCAATCTTCAATGGCGTATGCACAAGGTTTCTGATGGACAGAGACGTCGAGTGCAAATATGCATGGGTCTTTTACATCCATTCAAGGTATTAATAAACAGCAATGAAGAGATTGATACTTCAATCTGAAACCCACATGAACTCTTGTTAAGCTATAGAGTAGTTTCATCATCATTCTCTGTTTCATCATGTATGATCCTTAGTTTGCAATGTGATTTCTTATGACAGGTACTATTACTGGATGAAGTTACCGTAGACCTCGACGTCGTTGCTAGGATGGATTTATTGGAATTCTTCAAAGAAGAATGTGATCAGGTATGGTGTTTTTACTAATCCCTTACCACCTCTCATCGTAAAGCATATATCACTATGTATACATGGATTAAGCATAAGCGTCATGCGGTTTAGAGGTTCCTAATGTCGATTTTACTTTTCGATAATTGAGCAGAGAGGAGCTACAATTGTATATGCAACTCATATCTTCGATGGTTTAGAAACATGGGCTAGTCATTTGGCATACATTCACGGTGGAGAGCTGAAACTATCCGCTAAGTTGAACGACATTAAGGATCTGAAAACGTCACCAAATCTGCTCTCTGTGGTTGAATCTTGGCTTCGGTCTGAAACCAAAGTCGAGAAGAAGACGAAGAAGAAACCTATGGTTACATCTCCATTTATGTCGTCTAGACAAATGGCTTACTACCGATGATGAATATGCGTATAATAACTCCTTTGAGCAATCAGTAAAGAATAAGATCATTTCACATTTGCCTTTTGTGTTTGTTTGTTACGTTCTTTTTCTTGTCAAGAATGTATTGAATTTGAAATGTAATCGGATACATAACTATGTTGATCCGACTTTCAGAATTTTCGGTTATTTCTGGTGTTGAAATCGGGGTCATATTCATAGCTATATACATTAACATGATACTTACAGGTAATTATGTACTAATTATCTAAATTATAAACAATAATTGACGTATAGTTTAAGGACCACATGTGATTACACGAGACAGAAGCTTCCACGCGCCCCTAATCTTAAAACGAGTAAATTGATGCAATATTAAAAAAGACTATTAATTAAGTTTTAAGTTTCTAAAAAAATTAATATAATAATAGGATATAATTTTAAAATTGGACTTCTTTTTTAACAAAAAAAAATTAAAGGTGAAATGATAATTTTTATATGTAAAAAAAGCTAAATAATTTGTTGTTATTTAAGCTAATTTCTCTTTTAAAAAACCTTATCCATTTGCCAAAAATCTCAAGAGAAATCTTAGAGGTGTATTAATAACGCGCCTTATAAGCGTGTGGATCTTTAAAGAAACAAAGTCAAAAACACAACATTTGGGGGAGAAAATCGAAGGGGTTCTCAAATTCGACAAACAAAAAAACCCTAAAAACTCTTTCAGTGGCTAAGTCAAAGAAGAAATCGAGAGAGATTCTCTGATCCGATTCCGGCGAAAGTGGCTTAACGGACTTGTTCAATCTTCTTCTTCTCGAAAATAATGGCGTCCTTCAAGGTGATGCATTCTTCAAATTCTAGAAACTCGGATCTATCTCGTCGTATCTCTTCTTCCTCTATAAGATCTCAACAGTTCAGGCGAGATCTCAACTCCGATCAACCGAAGATTAGTGGCGGTTACGGCGGATACAGTTCTAATTCGATGACGGTTGAAGGGATTCTACACGATACTTTCGCATCGGATCCACCGGCGACGGAATCTACGCTTCTAGACGCGTCGATATCTCTGATGGATCCTGCTCCAACTCCGATGGAGATATCGGCGGTTTCTGATGTCGATCAGAGTAGTAGAGATCGTGGAGGCGAAACGGAGACTCGTGGGAAGAGTGATGATGAGGTTTGGAGAGAGATCGTATCTGGTGAAGGGAAAGGGATGAAGGAAGAGACGCATGAAGAGATCATGACGTTGGAGGATTTTCTGGCGAAAGCTGCTGTGGAAGATGCAAACGGAGGAGGAGAATCCGACGAACTTGATGTTAAAATTCCGCCGGAGAGGCTCAATTGCGGAGGAGGAGGAGTGTATGGATTTGATCACTCGGCGCCACCGCATAATCCGTTTCAGATGATTGATAAAGTAGAAGGATCGATTGTAGCGTTTGGAAATGGCTTGGATGTTTACGGCGGAGCAGGAGGAGGAGGAGGAGGAGGAGCAAGAGGAAAGAGAGCGAGAGTGATGGTGGAGCCATTGGATAAAGCTGCTGCACAGAGACAGAGAAGGATGATTAAGAATCGCGAATCTGCTGCGAGGTCGAGAGAGAGGAAACAAGCTTATCAAGTTCAATTGGAGTCTTTGGCAGCAAAACTCGAGGAAGAGAATGAAATGCTTTCCAAGGAGATTGAAGAGAAGAGGAAAGAGAGATATCACAAGCTAATTGAGCTTGTGATTCCCGTAGTTGAAAAACCGCAACAACCGCGGCTTTTGCGCAGGATTCGATCTTTGGAATGGTAATAATAACTAAAAAGGTATAAAAACTGTAGTATGTAACTAAAAAAAGACCTGGGAGTGAGAGAGTGGATTGATTATCTGCAGTAGATTGTGTGATGGATATGGTTGATTAAGTTAATATTATATAGAATGCATATGTTACATAAGTTGCCATTCTGGTTTTGGCTAGAGGCATTGATCTTAGGATATAGACTTTTGAATACATGATTAGTGTTTAGGTTTCGAGAACTTGGAATCAGATTGTTAGGAGAGTGAATTAGGTACCTGTAAGTAACCCCCAAATTCGCCTTGTTACTTCATCTTCTTCACAGATTCTGTTTAACCCAAAGGTAAACTTTCGTACTCAACTTAGGTTTGTTACTTCTTCGAAAGATTTGTGTGTATAAGAGCTTGGTCTTTGATCCGCGACTATGTCTGTGGAGGTAAGCCAGCAGAAGTACGGTGAACGCATCGTTCCTGGCTGGATAGTTTGCTTCTGGACCACATTCACATTGAGTTTACATTCACATTGAGTTTTGGTTGACGGTACCAACAGATCTAACTTCCGTATCGCCGAAACCTTGATACATAGATAAATATTAGCAATTTGGTCCTCGGACTCGGCGGCTAAATGGCAAAAACTTAGTTTAAGAATCAACATAGTGACCACCTTACCGTAGGCGCGTTCCACATAATTTTCACGAGGGAGGAACTCTTTCGATGCTCTTGCGGATAAGATTCCGGCTCCTTGGCAACAAGGCTCCGCGGTAAGCATATGTCGGACTACCTTCATAACCCACCGAGGATAAGAACTTACTGATGTGTTTGAACAGTTTAGTTTTTATGACAGTTGCTACTTGTTAGCTTTAAGCAGTTAACTGTTTCTTTCATAACTAAAGAAACATGATGTGAAGTCATGTCATTCGGAAATAAGAGAACTCCTCCACTAACGGCTTCATGGCATTAACAGAAAAAAAAGAAAACACTTTGTGTTCTATTGCACAAAGCAACTAAAACTCTCACCAACATTAAAAGAGGAAGTAGTTCCGGGAGAGAGGGACTGAATTGGCTGGTGCACACGCAAGAACCTCTCCGTCTGCTGTGACAACATACGTCTCGGGGTCTACTGTGATGTTCGGGAGCGCATCATTCAGCTTCATGTCGAGTTTCGTGAGTCCCCTCACGTTGGAGACTGCTACAACCCTTTTCTTGAGTCCATATACTTCTTTTACCCCGTTTCTCAACGCAGCCTGAGCATAAAGAAATGATACTTGTGTCTATAGAATCCACAAACCAAAACGAAGAAAATCATTGGAAGATATATTGACCAAAAGATTACTTGCCTTGCTGACAAATGCAACCGAGTTTTCACTTCCGGCCTTTCCAAATGCTCCAAACATTGGTCTCGACATGACCTGCAGTGATATTTTAGTGCACCCGATTAAATTTTTAGATACGTGTTGTTTGTCGTGGCAATTGGAATGCTGGTGATCACAGGAAGAGAAAGATAACATTTTCAGAAATTAGTTGTTAGTGATGATTACCGGCTCGGGAGTGGGTATGCTAGCGTTTGCATCGCCCATATTAGCCCAGGCTATATTGCCACCTTTAATTATCATTTCTGGTTTTGCTCCAAAGAAAGCCGGCTTCCACAAAATGAGATCAGCCAGCTTCTTTTCCTGCAGAGCAATGCATTTTTCGATTAAGCAAACAAAAACAGATATAGGGGTTGCTCTTGCTCTATCCAAGCAAAGCCGGGTTTTTACATTATTCCTAATCTATGAAATTACCACCACTGCTGCTAACTCAAAATCCTATAACCCTCTCATTACAGAATGTGGCATCTATTGGCCTACATAACTAAAAAAAATGCAACAGAAAAAGAAAGCTGTATAGTAAGATATGAGACGTGTGTGTTGAAGATTAGCATACCTCAACCGAGCCAACTAAGTCAGCAAACCCGTTGGCTATAGCTGGGTTTATAGTGTACTTTGCAATATATCTCTTTATCCTTGCGTTATCATCATCAGCTGCAGGATCTCCCCTCTGAGCCTTCATCTTGTCAGCAGTCTGCCAAGTTCTGCTTATTACCTGCAAAAGGAAATCGATGCCCCGGTTTTTTTTAAGCAAGCCATAGGAGCATACAAGAGAGCCTGCAACTAAATACGCATTCAATGCAGAGGGGAATACCGTTCTCTCTGAGATCATTAGCTTTAAATAATTTGAATGAACCAAGGATTGAAGAATTTTCCAAAATAAATTTGCAAGTTTTCTGCTAAACAGGATCTCGCGAAGGGTGAGAACTAGCTACTTATGAGAACCTAGAATTTTAAGTATTGAATTTCACAAAATGGTTTCGGTTAAAGGGATATGAACCTCTCCAATGCGACCCATTGCTTGTGAGTCAGAGGAGATAATGCTGATTGCTCCCATGTCATGCAATATGTCCTCTGCTGCTATTGTTTCAGCTCTTATCCTTGATTCAGCAAAAGCTACATCTTCTGGGATGTTCTTGTCAAGGTGATGGCACACCATCTGCTTGTGTTTGCACAAGAGGTTATAACAAGACAAAAGTAAAGTAATTCACAATCAGTCTTATGCTTCTATTAAATTCTCGTACCAGCATGTCTAGATGTTCATCTATGGTATTTTTCGTATATGGCCGTGTAGGGTTGGTTGATGACGGGAGTACATTTTTTACACCACAAACTCTGATGATATCAGGCGCATGTCCACCACCAGCACCTTCGCTGTCCACAAGGATTCAACAAGGCCCTTCAATATTTTACTCCAAATATAGGCAATGATCTTAGTTTAATCTTGTTGTTACATATTTAGTTCTAGCGGCCAATTTAACCTCGTAACTAGCTAGTGTAAGGAGAATTGGCTCGAAGAATTTAAGATACTGACAATAACTAAAATTAAGAAGCAATCATCTGAGATATGCGTGAAGGGGTGAGATGCTGATAAACCTGTGGTATGTATGTATTGTTCTCCCTCGAAATGCGTTGATTGTGTGCTCCACAAAACCCGATTCGTTTAAGGTGTCAGTATGAATATTCACCTGCCAAAGCCAAACAATTGAGTACGTTTGGCAAACTGCCTGTTTTGTTTCTTAAAAGAGGAAGTCAGGGAAAGGAGATGACTTGGATATCATATTCTTCCGCAACTGCTAAACAATTGTCTATAGCAGCAGGAGTAGTTCCCCAGTCCTCGTGGAGCTTCAACCCCATTGCTCCAGCCTCCAGTATGTGACGAAGCTCTAAGGGTTTAGCTGCATTTCCCTAACAATGAAACATTTGCAAACTGTTAGAGTTGTAATCAGTTTTCTTAAGAAATGCAGACTTTTGGAAAAAGATGATTAGATTATCAAGCATATCATTATGAAGAAGAAACATATCCCACCTTCCCAGTAAACCCAAAGTTTAACGGCATGCTATCAGTGGACTGTAGCATTAACTTCATATCAGACGGAGAAGGGGTGCAGGTAGTAGCACGTGTACCGTCTGCAGGCCCTGTCCCTCCTCCCACCATAGTTGTAATGCCTGCAGATCATAATGAATTGGAGGCGAGTTAACTAAATCAGTGTTCCAATACATTTGCTAGCTTAATACTTACTCCTCATGCATGACTACAGTTAATTTAGACAACCGAAATAAGTGTATTCCAAAATCTAGAATATGTTCAAAGTGTATATACAGTCAGGCTACGGTGCTCACCACTTGACACTGCTTCATATACCAATTGAGGACATATAAAATGCACATGACAATCTATAGCTCCTGCAGTTACAATCATTTCTTCTCCAGCAATAACCTCGGTCTTACCCTAACAAAATAATCAAGAGGAGATAAGAAGCCCACAATGATTTACAGTGTTTATACAGTGAATTTAAATTACCCCAATAAGCATATTGCTCTGCACACCATGCATGGTATCCGGATTGCCTGCTTTTCCAATACCGACAATATGACCATCTTTAATGCCAATATCTGCCTTATATATTCCTGAATAATCAATTATCACACAATTGGTAATGACAGTATCCAAGGAAAGAGCTTCAGGTTGCTCTATTCCTTGACCCATGCCCTCTCTTATAACTTTTCCACCTCCAAATACACATTCATCGCCGTAAACTGTGTAATCTTTTTCGATTCTTGCGTATAAGTTGGTATCACCTAGCCGAACTTTGTCGCCAGTGGTTGGACCGTACATATTTGCATATTTTTCACGCGAAAGTGTGGTTGTAAATCTAGGATCTTCCCCTGAGATCCCCTCACTGCAAAGAGAGTAACTAAAACTTGACTTTGTTGAATATAACAAGTAGGGTAACAATAACTAAACACAGTCTCGGAACCTAACGAAATGCAAAAAACCAAGGACTTGACACCTAGAATTGGCATCTTCGAGATGTTGGAACTCTCTCCTCTCTATGGTTTCCATCACAACTGTCCAATTGACATCATCAACCGGACCATCAACAATTCCATTCCCGCCCCTTATCACTTTATTTCCACCAATATTCACTAGTACAACACTCTTGCTTTCTCCTGGCTAAGAAAAGCAAAGCAAAGCAATTTTCACTGACAGGACTAAAAGCTGGTCATTCTTTGCCTGAGAAATCTATCAAAAGATATCAAGTAAACAGAGTCTGAAAAGGGAGCAGCAAAGAATCCCTAAAGATGAAACCATTCAAACCTTTTTTTAAAAAGTTTTTCAGGTTTTATAATACTAATCTTGGTTTCTCCGTATTTCAATTCTAGCAAACACCGTCTAGACAGAAGAGGTACTGACTAGCGTTCTAATGAGGCCAAATCAATACGCACAAGAGAAAGAAATATTAAGAAATCCAACCTCAAATCGTACAGCTGTTCCAGCTGGTATGTTTAGACGCATACCAAGAGCTTTACGTCTGTCAAACACCAACGCTGGGTTGACTTCAATAAAATGGTAGTGACTTCCAACCTGAAAAGAGACTCTGGTAGAGTAAATATAAAGGGTTTCCGTAATTTACCTCAATCTATTTAACCAATGAGAAATGAAAATGAAGATATCATATAGTAAATTCAAACTCAGAAGAAGCATGAAATGATGAATAAAAACTCACCTGTACTGGTCTGTCCCCAGTGTTCACGACTTTCAGGATTACTGCTTTCCTTCCATGATTTATTATTATATTTCCGTCTCCATATTTTATATGGCCAGGAATTACTTCCCCATGAACTTCTGGAAATTTTTCCAAAGAAGGGACTACGGAACAAGCCACAATTGAACAAGAGTAGAATCAATTAGAATGGCCAATTCAATAAAATTCTTTAAGTCGGTTTGTCCTAATCATACTATATCACCAAAGCTTGACAAATAGATAGATGTAACTTAGAAAGACACTTTGGCTGGGAAAGAAATATAGTCACTAAAATCCACATACGAAAATGTAGGAATGATGCAAGGATAATGTAATTTGACATGAGTTGAAAAGATGAAAACTAACTTGGAAGGAAAGAGCCACGCAGAGCAAGTTCAAGATTTCCGTCTTGAGTAGAAATGGGTTCATGAATGGTGATCAACTTAGTACCATCATGAAATGTGCCTTCGACCTACAAGGCCTAAATTAGCTAATGATAACTTGACAAGAAGCAAGAGAAGCCAGGAAAATAAACCTGAACCGTGTACAGAAGATGTAGGACAGCAGGAAGAACTTGTCTCCTGTTTAGGAAGCAGAAAATGAAATTATAGTTAAGAAATAGCAGAGTCGGATCAACTATGTAATTTTAGTCATATCTATAACCACCTTCCTAATAGTTGTCTCCCAATGTCCATCAGCTCAGCCATGCTTTTATCACCATCACGAACAAACTCAAGGATCTACACAACCCCATGAAAAATTAGACTTGAGCAGTGAAGTTGCTACATGAATCTAAAGAAAAATTTTGAGAGTAAAACCTGGGTGGCAATGAGAGCTACAGCTTCGGTGTAATTGAGCCTAAGACCACGAGCAAGACGCTTCTGGGCAAGGAAACCTGCTTGATGAAGCAATAGCTTGTCTACCTCCCGCGGCACTAACTTCATGATTTCTCTCTGGCTTGGCCAACAAAATATCAACTACCGGAAGATTCCATTACCGGAGAGAAGCACAGAGTCTCAAGGAACTTGACTAGTAGTATTAAAAGAATTTAAAGAACTCACCAACCAAACCTTCGGAGAAATATAAACTCTCAATGTTTATAGAGATTCTCAAGAATACACATAAACTAATCAAAGACTATACCTTATGTTTCAATGCAATGCAAATTAAATCAGAATAAAAGAATACAAAAAAAGGAAGAAGAAAAACGTAAAGAGTGGAAACTAAAAAAGTATAACCATATTGTTGTCGTACATTTGTGTTACATAAGCAACAATTGTTTACCTTATAAGCAGAGGTTGAAGAGTCATTAAAACTCCATGATCTGTGTAATCAAAGAAATGTGTGTGGATAACAAGATCTACATAAACATAACATAATATAGACAAAGAAAAGATTTTGCTTTGAGAGTCAAAGATTCAACATCACCAAGAAACTAGAATCAAAACAAAAACTTCAAATCAATAACACAGTTCTTGGCCACTGCTTAACCTCAAATTCAACAATGGAATAACTAATGTTTGACTGAATCAAGCAGATTTGCAACAAGATTTACAATGCATACATGCACAAGCACACAATGATAGAACCAACTTTATTGTCCTTTGAAGAAACTTTCTTGTAATCAACCACCTTTAATATCAGTATCATCATCATCATCTACAACCAACATAATTTAATACGAGCTTAAATCATATAAAGCCAAACCAGTTTCCAAAAATGGAAAACATTTAGCAAAGGACAATGATACAAAAATTGAAATAAATCTCTCAATTTCAAATTCTTAATCAGACGCAAAGCGGGAGTTATCAAATTTTCTAGTTCATGTTTTTAAGAGTTCATAGAAGATTAGCTTCGATGTTCAATGAGCATATTAAAGACTTTTTACAATAAGATCAAATTAGCTTCGAATCGATCAAATATCTCAGAATCGATTCACTTACCAAATCTCGTTTCTTAAGGACTGATCTAAACTTCATCTGCTTCCCAAAATCTGAAGATCACAATGTCGAAAGAGCTCAGATCTAAGATTCAATCGATCAAAGATTCATCCGATAGGAGTATTGCGATAACGCAAATGGATAATGAAAATGAAATTTCACAAAGCAGAAACTGTTTAGCCAATCGATATCATCGTAACCACATTTTTTACAAAAAACACAGAACAATTTCGAATTCAAACCAAAAAAAAAAAAGAGAACACTAACATTTCTCAGTCAATTTCGAAGAAGACGACGGAGAGATGGAGATTGCTTTACATTAAACAAAGAAACCAAAAAAAAAACGTAAGGAGAGAGAAGGAGGATGTTTCGGTGTTAGGACTGTCTTGTTTTTTTAAATGACAGACTAATTATATAGCTCCACGTGGATTACAGTTTAAGGAATCGGGCAAGCTGTGACGGGTTTACGATACCGGGCAAGTGGGCCCCATCTACCCGGAGGATACCGGCGACATCCTCATATCTCCTCCGTTTATGATCGCTCGGCTCGATATCATGGCTCGGCTTAGTCTTTCTGTGGTCACTATATTGGGCCGAGAATGGGCCGGCTTGGGGTCGAGCCGGATTCCATTGCTCTCCGAAGAGTGTGCCTTTGTTGAGGAACTCATAAGCCAAGTAACCGGCTAAGAGCTGGTTTGAACAAGCCGGCTCGGCCACGGCGGCGACGGCGGCGGTGGTGGTCGGTGTTGGAGGATATACGGCAGGAGTTTTTCTCAGGATAGATTTAACCGGCGGCGGAGGAGGATTTGCGACGGCGGTCTCCGTCGGTTTGACGTTGACGACGCCGGAGATGACTCGTTTGTCTGACGTAAGGACACGACGTGGAGGAAGACGCATGGTTTTGGTATTCATGGCGGTTTCCTATTGGATGCATGCCACGTCAGCAGTAAGTAAAATTTTGGAATTAGTTACTGTTGTAAAACAGTAATTTTACGAGTAATTGGATGGGATTAATAACAACCACCAAATATATAACTCTATTTATCTCTTTAATTTAAGAAATTATAAAATTAGAGAGAGAGAGAGAGAAAGAGAATTAGACAATGAGAGAGAGAAGAAGAAAAAATAAGAATAGGGAAGGATAAGAGAACCAAGTAGGGTTATCACAATATATAGAGAAACGACAAAACAATTACCCTTTAATGTTGCGGAAATTACAAACTATGCCATTAGTAGTGAATGACAAAACTGCCCTTACTTCTTTACTATATCTTCTAATTTGGGTTTAACCAATGTATCAAGTAACACAAATTAAATTCCTTTTTTTTGTTTGAAAAAAAAAGGAATCACCTTTTTAGATAATTTTTGGAATTTAACAAAATTTAGCACCCTTTTTAGAACTATCCATATTTGCTTTCTTGTGCCAAATTATAACCAAAAACGAAACCACGACGAATATTATACTCTTTCCATCACATAAAGATTGATTTTTTGAATTTTTCACGCAGATAAAAAAAATAATAAAAATTGTTTGCACCCAAAAAAATTGCATTTAATAAATCATGCAAACAATACTAATAGATGATTTATTTTCTGAAATATAAAAAAGTATTAATAAAAAGTATCTTAAAATAATAGAAAATTAATATTTGTGAGACAAAAAAAAAACTTAAAACATCAAATTTTATGGGACGGATGGAGTACAATACTTTAATATTGTATTTCACTTATATCATTATGACTTTTTCACTTAACAAACTTGAGCTAAAACTAAAATTGTACCAAACGAAAATTATTAGATTCTGTTTCTAAGAATATTTTTCTTTTTACATTGATCCCACTAGACCATTTTAAATTTAAACCATCTGTCACGGGACTTTAGATTAATTTCATGTTGAAAAATGAAGTGTTCATCAATTAAAATCATTGAATAATTATGAATTTACCAATGTTTAGTAAATTACTAAATTTATAAATGACACCCAATTGTGACAAATAAAGATGCCAATAATCATAGACTTGCTATTAGAGGGACCAACCTCCGGATAGACAAATGGACAATACTTGTGTACACTTCAATCATAGAGTGTAATAAACAGATTCACCACAAACAAAAAACTGCAAAATCTATAGATATTCGATTGGTTTGAATTTACAGAAAAAAATTATTTGGTTTCGTGTGGTTAGGCTTAGGCGTGTGAGATTATAGAAAATTTTATAGTAATGTTTTAACAAAATAATAATAAAAAGAGTAATGTCAATAGAAAAAAAAAAGAAGTTAAATAGCAATAATCATGAAAAATGCATGCCTTTAATTTACTCCTAAGTATGCCGTGGGACCCACTCAGAAAAAATTTGATTCGCAGATCACTCATATCAAACACATGTTCAACCAAACCATTAAAACGTTCTACATTGGGTTCTTCTTACAGTACCTAACTACCATCTGTGTGTGTAATCTCTCTTTCAAAATTATGGAAAGGAAAAAAAAACACAAGAAAATAGAAGTTGATAACTTCTCACATAAAGAACAAAATCACAGAGTATATTATTATCCCAAACTTACAACAACAAAAAAAAGAAAATTTAGAGAATACTACAAACGAATCACTAGAATAGTTGGAAGGTTCTTGTCCAATATTCTAGAAAAAGGTCAAGCGCTTAATCAAAAAATGTCAGCATCTAAGACTATTTATCACTAATATTATCACTAATATTTTGTAATAATATTGGGTTTTACATTTTGTTAAATTCAAATATAGTTGTAGTTATATCAATCATACTAGATGGATTTATCCGACAGTCAAGAATCGAATTAATCGACCAAATATACAATGTAACTTAACCACACAAAACTTAGATTAAAACACTAATTGGTTTATGTTTTGTCTCTTTGAAGCATATAGAACAAATAAAACAAAAGTGAATAGTCTAAAGAAAATGTAAGAAAGCAGTATAAATAACATTGTACGTCGAGAACTAATTCAAACATAATACTATTCTACACGACGAAGAAAATAAAAAAAAAAAAGAATGTGTGTTTTAATACGTGGAGAAATTGAAGTAAAAAACTAGTTAATTTTTGACGCGTCCTTTCTAATGTAATTAAAGTCACTAATATTGGACGCGCATTAAATAGTTTGGCTTAGTCTATTGCGTAGACTTTGTAGTTTTTCTTAATTATATAAAATCCTATCTTCTTCCTTTTTTTTGTACACTATTTTATTTCGAAATGAAAACATAACAGAATACACACTATGCTATTTTCTTTTTTCTTATATCTATTAGTGCCAATTTGATTCATTCAAAAAAAAATGGTAACGCTTGTGAGAGAAAAGAAAATCGTACCTTATTCACACAGCTCCTAGAGGAAGTTGAGTTTTTGTTATTAAACCGCCCTAAAGAATCTTTGGTGTCAATACAAATCTCCAGCTTCCAGAGATGTTTCTCCTGTGGCTATATACTAGTATAAGAGAAGATGTTCTTTTGGAAGAAGATTAGAAGAGACGTACTTTTAAGCCAATTGCTAATAACTTCAATAAAAACATAAAGAAAGAGAAAAGAAGATTTACCGCTTGTGAAATTTATCTACACATACTCCGACAGCATTTCAGCAGATCCGTACCTCGATTTACAAGCTTGTCCTAAGCCAACTTCGCCCAAAGTGTATCTGCATTGAGTTTTTGCAATACTTGTTTACTTGAGTTAATATTTTCAACACCAAAAGATAGAGAGAGATTAAGAGAAGAATGCAACAAGTTTTGGATGGAGTAGACCTTGGAAAGCACATTGGTATTTGGCGTAAACCCAGGAACAATCTGCATCTCTTACAGGTCAACGCTTGGCTGTGAATTGGTTAATTTTAGTGGACGAACAAAAATTTCAACAGTTTTTCCAAAAGGAACCGAAGACCGTTTTTGTTTTTGTTTTACCTTTGCTGACAAATTTGTTCTTTGAGACAGGCTAAATATCATGCCACATTTGAAACCATAACTCATGCATCAAAACTGGCGCTTTAACAATGTCCTTGTGATTTACTGCATAGAAAATAAAAGTCATGAATCAAAGCTGGCGCGAAAGATGCACATGAATGAACCTATGAAGCATACTAGAGCTGTTGTATACAGGGTTATCTTTCTCTATACCCAAAAAGATGCTTCCAGTATGTGTTTTCACCTTTGCAATTGTTTGAAAAAAGCAGCATCCATAACGGAGAAGAAAATGAATTGGACAATAACCGAGCCTTTCCTTCAAAACTTGTGAGCCAAAAGAAGAAAAAAAGAGAGAATTGCACTTTAAAATGTCACATGACCTTCTAGCCAAAGTCAAAATTTACAGAATATAGCAACGCTTTGGTGCAAATTACTTCTGCGCTATGCCATACCTTAGCATTCTGAAAAGAATATCGAAGTCTGTGTTGTATTTTGTAATCCCAAGCCGCTGATAGACAAAGAGAAAAACCAAGTATGTTGTTGAGTGACTAGCATATATTAGAGAAACAAATACTATATTGGATATATCAATTCAGTCAACAAAAGTATTCACTTGTCAAAGATAAGGACTCCCTCGAATTATGAAACCAAGGAGAATTTAATTACTTGACACTGATAAGAAGTCAGAGGTAAGTAGGTAACCTTAGAAACAGGCACTTTTACTCCCGATAGAGTTGATTTGACTATCTCAACTGAACCAAGAAAAGGAGCTCCTGAGTCAACACAACCAGAAAGATATTAGTTTAGTTTCATTTAGGAAAAACATTCAGTTTTAAGGGAAAACATATCGGTAACTAAAAATCGGCCAGTACCAATAGCAAATAGGTATGAATGTGCTGATCTAGCTATTCTATGTAACGTTTTGGTGCATTTTCTAGCCTCAGCCACTCCAGAAAATAACGGAAGACATTATTACCCAAAGAATGAGCAAAAGCTATAGAAGGTCCTCCCCGTAGTTTTAGAGTATTTTCAAATGTCAGCCTGACAAAAAAGAGAGGAAGACCAATGTTCATTGCTGATGTTCTAGCAAAGTGAAAATTAAAAACATACATTAACAGGATGAGAACAAACTTGAAGTTGTGAAAGTATAGGTCTCGCTCCTCCAGTTTTGTCGGTAATAATCTCCAATCATAAGGAGCAGCGAAAATTGCATTAACCTCTATGCCAAACTCAATGCACCATCTAAACCACTCTTTCCAGATAGAATAAAAGTGACCTGAAGATCAAATGAAGGTAAATCGGCTTACCTATAACATATATATAAAAACGAGCCAAACCAATAAGCGTTTAACCTCTAACGATACCTGTTAGTGTTATGAAACCAGGATCCATTTCCGTGATCCCTGAAAAGCGAGTATCAGGCCGAGACTTGCATTGAGGATGGTCTGTTTGTTTGTAAAGATCTAACACCATGCACTAAAACCAGCAGTTAGCAGCAGAAGACGCCTGTTAAACATCCATCAAATCGGTCAGTTATTATAATCTTTCCCCTCAAGATTAGAAGAGACTTACTATAAGCCAATAATTGGTAATAACTTCACTAAGAACACTTGAAATAAAAGAAAGAGAAAAGAAGATTTACCACTTGTGAAATTTATCTACACATACTCCAATAGCATTTCAGCAGATCTGTACCTCGATTTACAAGCTTGTCCTAAGCCAACTTCGCCCAAAGTGGATCTGTATTGAGTTTTTGCAATATTTGTTTACTTGAGTTAATATTTTTCAACAATAAAAGATAGAAAGAGATTAAGAGAAGAATGCAACAAGTTTTGGATGGAAAAGACCTGTATTCACAGTAATCTTGGAAAGCACATTGGGATTTGGCGTAATCCCAGGAACAATCTGCATCTCTTAGAGGTCCACGCTTGACTAAGAATTGGTTAAATTTTGTCGACGAACAATAATTTCAACAGTATTTCCGAAAGGAACCAAAGACCGTTTTGTCTTTGTTTTACCTTTTTTTGTCACACGTCTTATTTTTACCTTTGCTGACAAATTTGTTCTTTGAGGCAGGCTGAATATCATGCCACATTTGAAGCCATAACTCTCGCAGCGCTTTAGCGATGTCCTTATGATTTACTGCACAGAAAATAAAAGTCATGAATCATAGCTGGCGCGAAAGATCCACAATAAGGAACCTACGGGACATATTAGAGATGTTGGATAAGCGAATAAATGGTTGCTAACCTTTATCAAACTCCCGGACAGCAGTTTTCTTTCCTAGATTGCTTTCAGAGTCTTAGTAGAAAGTTATGTAGTTCACTTTCGGTGCTTTTGTCATGTTTGGTATGATGTGTGATTTATACTGATGTCCAACATTAAGCTTCACTCGTACATCATTTTCGTTGTTGTCTCCCTGTTGTTTTTTGAAACCAGAACTTCCATTTTAGCTTTCTAAATGTTTGAGAGCGTTGAGAAAAGTTCACATGAAAAGTGAAAAAGGGAGTGATATCGTGAAAAGATATGATATTTGTAGACAGGATGTTTTAATATTTGAGAAACTTATTACTAAAGCTTTCCAGGTGGAAATATATACCTGAGGCACCATTGTTATATTTACTTTAGGTCCAAGCCAATTCTTGCACCAGGAGAGTGAGTGATAAGGTACCTAACACGTGAAAGCTAAGATTCAGTAAACCCCTTAAGCAGTTTTTTTTCAATATAGCAAACAGTTCTCTACAAGGTAATATCTAGAGCTTGTATTTTAGTAGTTTATCCTATAAGCTTACCTTCCCATCCCCAGTTATAGGTCCAGCATGCCCCATCTACAACAGTTCCAGATCTGTGGACAATGGAGTATGAACAGGTGAGACCTAAGATGTTACGATCTCTTAAGCTAATTAAACAATAAGAAATACTAACAAAAGCAATCAGGAACCGAATATCTAATCCTTTAAAAGCTATTGGAAAACAAAGCTATTGCTTAACTTTTTGATGT
Source organism: Anastatica hierochuntica (assembly GCA_900406275.1). Classification (NCBI taxonomy): domain Eukaryota; kingdom Viridiplantae; phylum Streptophyta; class Magnoliopsida; order Brassicales; family Brassicaceae; genus Anastatica; species Anastatica hierochuntica. The sequence goes on along the minus strand of OVAN01000116.1, from coordinate 59,507 downwards.
ATACGACTGACAATATGTTGAAACTTACCTAGACAGAAGAGAACCTTCTGTTTCGTGAATGACATCTTTAATTATCCAAGGCTTGGCACTTGGAGCAAAAGTAATAACCAACCTGTTACAATTTTAGGCAATTATATATCATCCATGTTTCAAGTATATGATGCAATATAGTTCTTCCTAAACTATGTCAATTGTAATACTGAATGTAGTAGCAAACTAGACATGTAACATCAAGCGAGCCAAACCAATAAGCGCTGAACCTCTAACGATACCTGTTAGTGTTATGAAACCAGGATCCATTTCTGTGATCCCTGAAAGGCAAGTATCAGGCCGCGATTTGCACTGAGGATGGTCAGTTTGTTTGTAAGGATCTAACACCATGCACTTAAACCAACAGTTAGCAGCAGAAGAGGCCTGTTAAACATCCATCAAGTTATTATAAGCTTTCCCCTCAAGTGAACAAATCAAACATTGGATAAGCAAAACTCCAAAGATTAGTCGCAACAATGACATACTTAGTAGATCTTCGAGCTAATATTGAGCATCGTATATACTAAATAGCAGAGGCAGAAAAACGTTTCACATTTCAATAGTAGATCTGCCGTCTTCGAGCTACTATTGAGCATTGTATATACCAAATGGCAGAGACAGACCAACGTTTCACATTTCAAAACTTATAGATCTAATTGAGCTGAAGCTAAGTAAAACTTCAAAGAATGATTTCATCAACCACAAGCGAAATCTCATAAACCAATAGAAATACACTCGAAAACCTCAACAATATGGGTCGTGATCAGTAAAAAATCTCAGATGCAAGTCATCGTAATTCTCCATATCATTTCGTTTACATCAGGAAGAAGCTGAATCCATAGACTATGGAGGAAACAAAAAAATAGCGAAACGAAGATCGCACACCTTAAAACTATCAAACCATACGAGTTCAAGCGGATTAAATTCAAGAGGAGTATACGGACAGTCAAGGATCTACCTCTAACGCAGCTGCGTCGACGCATATCACGGTATGATGATTCCGGAGAGTTTCGAGTAGTCACCACCGCGATCTCCCGCCGCCGCTGCTCCGCCGCTCAAAAGTTGAAGGATGAAGAATACGACGGTCACAACAACCGCCGTTTCAGGTCGCGAATCCGATCTCATCTCTAGATAGTAAGAATTTGAGAGGGGAGAAGAAGAAGAAGAAGAGAGTCTGATTTCTCGATTAATATTATTTTTTTAATTTTCAAATTGACACTATAAATATAGTACAGTGTCGTGTATTACTTAAAAGGCCGAAACTAAAACGAGCTCAAAGGCCCATTAGTAGCTGAAATTTTTTGCGCCTTTAACTTTTGGGCGGGATCAAATTACAATTTTACCGCCGAATCAAAATTTAATAATGTAACTAATACCTTTCTTCCCGCTGTTTAATATCAACCGTACACGCGTCGTTTCACCAAAACCACATTTAGAATCGACGGTCCACGCATTAAAAAGATAATAATTGGGCTTACTATGGCCCATTATTTCTTTGAATTTATAAATACTTTTATCTTTAATAATAAAGAATGGGCCCACAGAGTAACGGTCCAATTTTCACAGTGTGGGTCAGAGACTCAGATTTGTAACGGTCATTTACTTTTTCCCACCAAAAATATTATTAAAACGGCAATTAAAAAGAACAAAAGGAAAGAGCAAAAAAAAAATTAAGGAAAGAGCAAGTTTCTATAAGTTTCACTCAGATCATCTTCATCTCTGTCTCTTCTCGATGTCGAATCAGTAATATTCGATTCGAAAGAGTCTTTCTCCATTCTCTTGATAGCTCTCGAAGGAATGGGTTGCTTCTTAGGTTGCTTCGGCGGCCGCCGGAAGAATCGCCGGTGTCAGAGGCGGAGAGAATCTTTTCAGCCTCCTCGGTTAAATGTAAGTCGTTTTCTCGCTAAAAGCCGACATCTTTCGACTTTTTCTTAGCTAATTTCAGTTTCAATTTGGAATGGTTGATCTGAAAAGTATATTTTTTTAATCGTTTTGTAGAGAATCTCTGAGGTGTCTACTAAGGACAATCATCTGAAACTCAGAGTTCCTATTGTTAAGGAAGTTACAAAGGATGATCATCTAATTTTAAAAGTTCCTAGTGTTGAGGAAGTTCCTAAGATCAATGATATTTGGTGAGTGATGTTGTTTTAGAAAGCTTTTGGATTCATGTTTAAGCTTAACAAAATTTGAGTTCTTGTTGTTTTAAAATGCAGTGACAAGGTTGAGGAGAAACACAGTCCGAGTCCAACGCGTAAGAGAGTAACTTTTGATTCCAATGTCAAAACATATGAACACATTGAAGTAGATGAATCTGTTGAGATCTTTGAAGAGAAGAAAGAAGAGGTGAAGCCTTTGGATTCGACGCTTGCTCGAAGTTCATCTGATGGGAGCAATGTTACATCCATCTCTTCAGGATCTTCTTATCCTGCAAACCATAGATACCAAAATTGCAGAGAAAGCGATGATGATGAAGAGGAGGATGATGTAATAGATTGTGGCGAAAGCGATATAGAGAATATTGATGATGAAGGGCTGCTTCAAGATGACTACTATGATGACAATTATGATTCGGATAAAGAAGTTTACACCGAGGAGATTGCGGATAACGTTTTGGACATAGAGAGTATTGAAAAGAGGACTAGAGAGTCTAATGCAAGTGCTAGAGACAGAAGCGGATATGTCAATGCAGTACTAAACCCGATAGAGAATCTCACTCAATGGAAAGCTTTGAAATCCAAAGGAAGAACAACACAAACACCGAATCATAAGGAGAACGCTAACCTCATTTCCGATCAAGAACACAAACGAAATGCTTCCTTCAGCTTGGAGCCTCCTCCTCGTGTTGATGAGCTTCCATCATTCAGCTTGAAGCCAAAACCAAGAGATGAAACTAAGAAACAGAGAACTCAAGAAATAGCTGTTGATGCTAGTCTCTCAACTTGGTTATCCACCACGACCAGCGGATGCAGCAGCAGCGACACATCCGTGAAGAACAAGACCATATCTAGCTACTCGAAACCGGTTCAAAGCCACGACGAAAGACCTGTATTCTATGCGTTAACCGCAGAGGAGATTAAACAGTTTTCAGCTACTAATTCGCCAAGGAAATCGCCGAGCAGAAGCCCTGAATCACCTATAATCGGAACAGTCGGTGGTTATTGGAACAATCGATCAATGGCCAACACAAAATACAGCTCTTAAACATGAGAACAATCCCACAACATGTTTGGTTACACTATAACTTACTGCCTTTGTGATTCCTTTTCATCACTGTGTCTATGTGTGTGTGTTTTATATTCCTCATAAACTAAATCGATGTGTGTGTTTGTGTATGTGATTTGATTATCAATTCATTCTATTTGTTTGTATTCTACACAAATTTGATTCAAAGTTTGAACCTTTATACTTCAAAAACAATCACTTTGACATATCGAAATACAATTGCAAACAAAACCATAGAACCCTCGAAGATGAAGATGAAGATCAGTCACTAACACTCGACGCCACACTGCTTCAGTAAAGGACCAGTTTGTTTCGGCAAAAACGGATCGATCCGAACCCAAACCAGAGAGAAAATCGAAGCAAGAAGAATCGACCAGAGAACAACAATGGTCGGTGTTCGATTTTGCCGACCCATCAAACCTTTGAGGAAAGGGTAAAGATGAACAATGACCCAAAACGCGAAGAACAATTTTCCGAAAAGCGGACCCCAAGATCCGTATCCATTGTTAATGGCGCCGGAGACTCCGGCGACGACGCCGACCATGTTGAGGATGATGAGAGTAGTCGGAGGGATGAGAAGAGTTGTCCATTTGAAAATGTAGAGATCTCCGAACTCGTCGGCGTCATCGGATGCTCCTTTGGATGTGACGGTGAAGTTAGTGTCGACGCCGAAGAGGACTTTGAGGAGACCTTGAAAGACGGCGAAAAGATGAGCGGAGACGCCGCCGATTACCCAGAATTGCTCGTTACGCCAGAGATCGGTTATGCTCACGCCGCTCCACCGGAGCTCTAAAATCGCCGTCGCAATGATTGATAAGAACAGCGCCAAGAACCATATGCTCGCGAAATTGTTGATCTGGTCAAAAAAGAGAAAAGTTAAGGTCAAAAGTGTGAAACTTTCAAAACTTAAGGGGGGAAATGTAAATATTTAGGAATTAAAGGTCGTTGATAATATAATTTTTTGGGCGCCAAAAAGAAGAATTGAAATGGATTCTTAAGTTTTGGCACAAAGCATAAACTTTTATAAGTTATCGGGAAAAAAGTGTGAAATTTTAGAACATTTCAAGGTAAAAATGTGAACTTTAACTAACTTTAGGGGAAAAAACGTGAAACCATTAAGAATTCAAGGGTTAAAGAGCAAAAGACTAACCGTAGGAATGATGAATTTGCCGGTGAGAAGACAAACCGCCGGGATAGTACAATAAGCTAAGAGAGGAATCGAAGTGAAAGGGTAAACAATGGTGTTGATGTAAGCGAGACGTTCGAGAAGTTTGAGTTTGCCTCCCCAAGCATACCACAACGGACAATGACGACTAAAGAAGATTTCGACCGAACCTAAAGCCCATCGAAGCACTTGATGCAACCTGTCGGAAAGATTGATCGGAGCTGATCCTTTAAAGGCTGGTCTTTTAGGCATACAGTAAACTGACTTCCAACCTCTACAATGCATCTTGAAACCGGTAAGGATGTCTTCTGTCACTGATCCATAGATCCATCCAATCTGAAAATGCACAAATTTTCATTGAATCAATTTGAGTCAACCGTGTTAATTGGCGATGAATCGATTGATCCACGTTTTTTTAAATAAAATTAGCGAAATTGTCATCATATTTCGGATGTGGGATATTATTTACGCAACGGAAAATAGATGTCATTTGAGGAATATGTAAGGGTGGAAGTTCGGCTTCGGGCTTCGGGTCGGGTTTGATTCGGTTTCGGAGATATAATATTTTCATTAAGCCTCGATATTATTATAATTTCAAAAGGTTCGGTTTGGGTATATTTGGGTTCAGATCGGACCAAGTAAGGTTATAGAAACATGAATATAGCCAAAATTATTTCAGATTCGGTTCGATTCGAGTTTAGATTTTCGGGGTCGGGTTTTTTCTGGTTTTTTTTTAATTTTTCGAGTTTCAGGTTTGGTTTAGTGCGTATAAATTGGTTTATGTTTGGATCCGTGTTTCCAGTTCGGGTTCAGATGGAGTTTTCGGTTTTATATTTTTTACATAACCATAGGAATATGTATTATTGTTTATTACCTCTTTGCCCCATTCTGTTTTTTCTTCATAGCTACAGCTAATGACGTGAATGGCTTCTTTGATCAATGAGCTTGTGTTCGTCGCCTCCGGTAAACCTCCATTCTCCATCAACGTCGAAGCAATGAACACAGGAGACATCCCGAATCTCTTCTCGAAGTTCTTCTGCGACATTAGAGACGATTTATCAAGCTCGTCATACCCTTCAAGCCCTTCTTCAATATCTTCAAGATCAAATATCGCCTCCATTGATCGTTTCCTAGTATAGCTCGTTGAATCTCTCTTCTTCTTCTTCTTCATCAAGCCGGTTAACAAGCTCTTTATCCCCGACTTCTTCTTCGAATCCGAAGATTTCGACTTCGATTTGTGACGTCTACCTCTGCAGCAGCAGCAGAGCCACGACGGCCAACAATCACAAGTCATCTTCTTGCGTTTCTCCGATACTGGAGGTTCGTATCCGTACAATGCTGGTCTATTGAATACACATCCTGTTCCAACATAGACCGGTCCTTGAATCCCATCTAAGCCTCTCATGTTTATCTACAAAGTAACAAAAGAAACAGAGTTTTTAGAGTTTTCGATTCGATTTTATGCTGGAAATGTTGATGACTTACATCGAAGAAGACGATGTTTCTGTTCGCATATCGATCATTACGATCAATTCCATCGAATCTTTGAGGGAACTGAACATAACAGAGCTTTTTCCCGAGCTGCGGATCCATCAGAAAGCACATAGCTTCTCTTATAGCTTTACTGTTATTGATGTAATGATCACAATCCAAGTTCAACATAAATGGAGCATTCGTAAGCACTGCAGAAACTCGAACCTTGCACATTCGGAAACAATCGTTTTATTAGAAACAGTATAGACTTCTTTAACGACTTTTTGCTTTGTTTTGGCTTACCATTGCATTCATAGCTCCTGCTTTCTTGTGGTGTGCATAACCAGGACGCTTCTCTCTCGACACATACACGAGCCGTGGCAACTCGTTACCGTCGATATCGAATGCTCCTTCTTTTCCTAGATACACCTGAAATCCAAAAGTAGTTTTTTTAGATCCAAAGGTTGAATCTTGGAAGAGATTTTTTGTCGGGTTTTACGGTTTTGTATGTGAGACCTGAATCATCCCGGGATGATCGCGAGTGTTGTTTCCAGGCCATGGGGTACCATCTTGCATCATCCAACCTTCTTCAGGCTTCTTTTGAGCTTTAGCCACTAAAGAATTGATCCTTACTTTGAATTCTTCATACTCTCTCTGCAAAAACATTGAATCAAGAAAGTAAAGATTTGTTTCTGTGATTCTAAAGTAAAGATCTTTAGTTCTTTCGCTGACCTTCATCGCTCTGCGATCTTTGACGAATGTAGTTTGTACTTTATCTTTCAGGTAATCAATCTTCTCGGAGAAGTAAAACTCCGGAGCTCTTGGCTCAACATTGTACTTCTTGCAGAACGGAACCCATCTCCTTGCAAACTCGGATGTCTCTGACAATGTATCGAACAGAAGCATCGAAGCACCGTCATCAGAGACATAGCAGCTAACTTTATTGACCGGATAATCAACGGCTAAGATCGAGAGAATGGTGTTGGCTGTGATTATAGGAGGTTCTTTAAGCGGATCCACCGTACTGACAAACACATCAACCGGTGCAAGCTTGTTCTTTTCACCTTCCCGTTCGAATCTCATAGAGAGACGATCAAGATACGTTTCTCGGTTAATAGGGAACCATTTCGGGAACTGATCAAGAATCCAAGAGAGAGCGAACCAAATCTCGCAGATGACCGAGATAAGCCAAAGAGGGTATGCATCTTTAGCTGGTGTCAAGATACGAAAACGGAAGAAGAAAGCTAAGATCACAAGACGAAAAACGATCACAATCCGGTAAGGACTGATTTTGCTAGATGAGATTGGGACTTTTCTCCAAAGAGGTTGTCTTGCCTCAGCGTCTCTGTAAAAAACAAACAAGAACTAAAGTTTACTTGCGTGTCAAGTCTTGTATTACTTGAGACTAAAGAAATGTAAGATTTTTCTGTTACAAGTATTCGTCTTCTTCACTGTCTTGATCCTTTGTTAGTTCTTCTTTAATCACTAAACCTCTCTTCTCTTGCCTCGCTTTCCATTTATCAACTCTTTCTTTCCACTCCGCGTCTGTGTAGGCATCTCTCTCGCCTTCAAACTCTTTCCCCAACACTTTCAAATCAAAATCAAACAGAGTCATGTCTCAAATTTTGCTCCTAGACATCTATGTGTAATATACATAAATCGAATGTTATTTACCACTTCCGGTGGAAGAAAAGGCGCCGCCATTTAGACGCCATTGCTGCTTACTACTATAGTCTCCATTTTCCTGCAATGCTCATAAAATACTATGTATCTTGATTCCAACTAGAGCATAAGGACTACAAAGACAAAAAGAACATTGATTTAAAGTCGAATAGTACCGATCCATAGGCGATATTTTGGCGATTCTTGATATTCAACTCATCATCTGAATCATCAGGAGAGTCTTCAACCAAAAAGGAAATCGCAAAATGTGAGTCTCAAGCTAGGTATGGAGTAGTTTGTTAGTACAAAACAGAGTCTAGTTAAAAATTTTACCTTTGTGGAGTTTGTAGTGAGTTTTGCATTGAGGGCAACATTTGTTACCGTCACTACACTCATACTCAAAGCAAGGTTTGCAAACCGGGAAAGCGCAGACGTGGCACGCCACGAAAGTATGGCCATTGTCATCGTCTTTGACCTCGTCGCTACAGATTCTGCATATCTTAGCCGAGAATGAGGTATGAAGATGCTGCATCCACAAAGAAAAAGTACATTACTTTGGTGGAAAACAAAACCCATCAAACAAGTTTACATATTTTGTTTTTGTTCTTTCTCTGTTTTACCTCATCGTCGAAACCCGCCATGGTGTTTTGTTCCATGGCGAAGCAAGCTAAGCTCGAAAGCAGAGCAAAAGGAGAGAAATGTATGTGTTTTGATTGAAATCAGATTGAATTTTTTGGCGGTAATATAAAGGGAAGTTGTTGTGGAGAAAGCTAAAGTTGTACCAAACTGTGAGGTGAGATTGGTCTAAGGTTTGTGTCATAAGAAAGCTTCAAGAGACAGCAAAAGAAAAAGATTTGGTGGAAGATGAAGACAGCTAAGTTTATTTTATTTGCTTCAGCTTCTAACTTCTTCTGATGTTTGTTGTTAACATTTATATAACTTAACGTAGGTTTCAAGTTATTATGTTTATCAACTTTTAAAAAGTGGTGAGAAAGAGAGAGAGAGCCCAAAACCAATTTCACAAAGGCCCAATATAGTAAAATACAAAAGAAGAAACATCCAAATTCAACAGAAACAAAGATGATCATCATCCTTCATATGGATCAAAAAGCATTTTGAATTTGAAAAGGGAGAAAAAGACTCTCAAGAATCAGAAATGAAACTCTGATCTTATTGTTTTTTTTTGGTTAGGGTAGTGAAAAATTATGATCAAGCAACATAGTAGATGGAGTTAGGAAGCTTGAAGGTTCTCCTAGGAACAGGACAACCCGCGAAGCAGCTCCATTGTGCACCCATTACTCCCCACACTCTGTATCCTAGACTTGTAAGCCATGCCCTCGCGTCCGCTTTGTATTGACTCACACTCTTCTTCTCTTCGTTATCTCCCCTGTGATTTTATTAATCCCGGTTTAGACATTTAGTAATCTACTTATTGTCAATTGGTTTTGAGTTGGAAGTCCATGAAACTTTAACATATATTAATATATACCTGAGGAGGAGGTTAGACCAGCCGTGGTAACCGACTTGGATAAGGTTTTCCACGGTGGCTGATCGGAGATATTCTTTACGAGAAGAGACCAAAAATATCTTGAAACCTCTCTCTCTAATCTCATGGAAGAGCTTCACCATGTTTGGAACCGCGGGTGCCTTTCCCCGGCTTTGCCATTCCTCGAACTTGGTCGTGTTCAACTGCTCACCACTGATAATTCAATTCAATGTAACATTTCAGCATTTGGTTATTCTAAACCCATTAAATACGAACGAGATTGAACCGAAACTCGACCAAACAAACCAAGTCGGTTAAAACAATAAGTGAAACCAAACCGAATCAAACCAATATATATAGATATGCCGATCAATTTCATTGCTCATATGCATAACAAACCAAAACCTAGTAAACTAAAAATTCATAAAATTAACAATGTATGTATGGATTAAAAAAACGAAGTCATTCATATTATATTGATGGAAGCAATATTTAAGATCCAAAGTTATGCTATCTAAAACCGGAATAAAAACTTTGTACCGAACCGGTTTTTACCCGAAGCTGCCGGTGGTTTTGTGGTAAGGAATGGTAGAGAGAAGAGTGTCATCAACATCAAAGATCCAAGCATCCAAACCATCACATTTCTTCTTCTCGCAACATGATTTCCCGAGGTAGAGGATGGCTTCATCAACGGCTCTCTCGACATCATCCTCGTACTGAGATGAAGTCATGTACTTTTGTATGAACCATACACACTCTTGTGGCACAACCGTGAAGTCTCTAATGTTGTGTAGCTCCACGTTGGCCCTCCAACTCTCGCAGTATCCGCTTAGGTTCGGGCTTTTCAATGACGATGCGACACCGTTTTGGTTAGTCTTTGTTGTGGTCGTGGTTGTGGTCGTGGTCGTTTTGAATCCTTTGAGCTGGTTCAAGATGTTCCAGTCGCGGGCTGAGACCATCCCGGCGAAAAGGAAAGCGAATGTTAGCGAGATCAACAAGGATCTAGCCATGTTTTTTGATGATAGATCGATGGAGAAGATTAGTTTTCTTTTTTGGTGAGATGCTATATATGAGTAATGTTGATATATATATAGACTATAGAGTATACAAGTCAACATAACAAATAAAATGAATTCCAGTTTTTTAACGAAAATGGTTTCTTTAATACATGATTTTAACATTTTAATATACTTAATTCTATAATTCAGATTTTAAAAGGTATATACTCATTTTTTTTACCAACATTTGAATATAGAATGTCAGTAAAAAATAATTTTGATGTTTTAAATCAATTCAAGATATCCTTTTCTTTACATATTTTAATCTGGTTTAACATTTTTATGTTAATATAATCTTAACTCTTTTTCTTTTTGCTTTGTCTTTAGCTACCAAAGTCGTCATTTCCATCAAGTAGAAACAAAAATACACAAGAATATAGTATAATTATTTGACATGTTATATCCAACTATAGTTCAACGTTTACAGATAAATCAAATATTGAGTTCATGTGACCAAATACAATAATTGACATTAAAATATTTTTAGGGATGAATGTGAATGACAGACATATATGCATATAATAAGACTATATATATATATTCTGACCCCAAGAAAATTAAGACTCTATTTATATAGAATGGGAGATAAGTGGACACCATGTCTTTTGATGTGAAATATGCAACTTGAAATTGAATAATTAAGGTGAGAAAATCAAATCCAGCTCATGCCTCCCCAATTTAATAAAAATCAACCGTGTTTGGTTGTCTGAATAAATGTTTGCTTAGCTAATATATACTCACGATATGATCAAAATTTTATATTATATTATGTGACATCAAACTTATGTAACACAAACCTACCCAAAATGTTGTAGACCATGGCCATCCAAAAGAGGAGATCTCATCATGACTAATGAGTGTTCCCATTTTTGTTCATTGTAATAGGTGCTTATTACAATGATAATGATCTAATCATAAATTTAGAACTATATGTATATTAATGAAATCCAAAACGTTAAATTATGAGCGTCGAACTCAAAATCAATTGACAATTAATAGATTGATTCATACGTATTATATATTATTTAATGTCTCATTAAATATATACGAGATAACCTAAGAATCAGCATGTTCTGATACCATGTTAAATTTTAAACTTCTACGATGAGTAAATTAGCCCGTATGTATTATACATTATTTATTGTCCCACTAAACTTCCCATATACGACATTTATCGTCAACACAAAACAAGTTCGCATGATGAGATGTAGTTTTGCTAGAGAACATTTGTTAAAGATTTCATCCTTTAGTCATCCCAAATTATTTGTCATCATGAATATTTTTGTTGATCATTTCGTAAATAAAATTATATTTGATTGATTTAGAACCTATAATAATTTATTGGCATCTTAACTATGTCTCTCTCATTGTGTGAACTAAATCGACGAGACAAGATTGGCTTTATAATTTATGAAGGGATGAATATAAATACAAAAACTTATCACGTATTTGCTTTAAAATATCCTCTTAATTGTTTATCAGAAAATTTATAATTACAATGAGATTTAGAATTATTGAACATTACAGCTAACCCCCATATGTCATGTTAACTACTCCCTATACAAATTTACAAAATTTAGTCAACAATCTAATAAAATAAACATTTACAAAATTTCAAATTATTTTATTGGAAAAATAGGGAAACAAATCCATTTTGGTCACATGTGTTTTGTCAACTTGTACAGTTGTATGTAATCAAACCGAAACTTGCAACGGGTTCCGTTTACGGTCATAGATAAACCCGTTTTCTCTTAGAGGGATTAAACATCTTATAGTTCTACGTACACAAAAACGGCACAAAGTTCTTACTTGGAAAACAAAAACCATAACTGTTCATATTACTAAATTGCCTCTTCTCTTAGGGCGCGAGGACAACGCGCGGGAAAAGGAGCCAAAAATTTTAGAGATTTCACTATCATTTGCGAATCAAAGGTTCTCTCTTTCGAATCGAATCACAAAAACAAGAGATGGGTTGGAATTATCCAGAAATTTCCAAGGAAGATTTCATGAATCGATTGAAAGGGTTTGTGGATATGCTCATCCTCGCATCTGGGTTTCAATCTTCTGGTGTTCTCGCTCATTGGGATGTTGAGAATTGCAGGAAAGCTCTTCAATGGGGTCTCTTCTTCGAAAACGTGTGGGTTCTTTTACTTTGCTTTGTGTTCTCCTTTGCTTTCGCTTACCGGAGAAATGTTTCTTTGTTTAGGTTATAAAAAGCATTACTTGTTCAGATTCGTCTGATGAATCTGTGATTGAGCTTGAAGAAGCTATATCCGAAATCAAATCCAACCCATTGTTCCCTAAGGTTGTGTTTGTCACTTATCTCTATCTATGATTGAGTTCAAGAGCTTGATTCTAATTTCTGGAAACTTCCGTTTGTTTTGAGATACTTTCAGGGTTTAGAGAATCTTTCATCAGTTACTCTCTTAAAGGGAAGAGAATTTGTTATAGAACATTTGATGAATAACTCAACATTGAAGGATAAACAACTCAAAGCCATTCTTGTTGCAGCAGTGGAATCTGGTGACAGTGGTATTACAGACGTGATCGACGATAAGCTCTGCAGGCGACAATCTGTCGTGTCGTGTGTATCAGCTCTTGAAACCGGTCTGAACATCCTTTCCAAAAACATAGAGCCAAAAGAGTACGATTTCAAAGCACGAGATAGCATAGAATTGCAATGATCTTTGGGGTAATTATTGATGATCTTGATGTGATGTGGTTTCATTTGCTTAGCCGGAGACAACTGCCTATTGAGACATGGAATACATGGCAATCCAGAGGTCTATCTTATTTTCTCAGTAAGAGAACATTAAGATTAGTATCGGGTGCTAGCTTGATATTTTCTGCACCGAAAGCTCAGTGGGTAGAAGTGTTAAGAAGGCTACGGTTTTTAGCTGGGAATAACGAGGATATATTTGTCGAAAAGATTGTAAGTTGATATGGTTCTTGAAATAAGTTACATCCATTTGTTCTCTTTCGTTTCTGTAAAGAATAGGTTTGTCATTCTTACTTGAACATATGTGGTGATATTGTCGAAGAGTAGGAGCTATTGTTACTAGGATGTGTAACAAGCAGATGGACTCAATTAATCGAAGGTATCATGTCAGTTTCTTACAAATCTATCACTATGTCAGAACAATACGAGGAATTATGTAAGCTGCTTCTTCAAAGATCTAAGCAGAACGAGATTGCTTTGGATCCGAAAGTAAGTTTTTCTAAGTTGCAACCATTTATTGAAAGTATATGCAAACCAAGTTCTCTAACATTCTTTTGGTTTCATCCTCAATAGGTTGAAGATATTATCGAGTATCTAATAGAAATGCTAGAGAGTCGTTTTCATCTCTTTTGGAAATTGCCTTCTTCCCTTACCGCAGCTGCAATTCCACCATGGTAATTTTAAAATTTTAATGCGGTTGGAAGAGAGGTTTGATCACAGAACAACATCACATCAACATTAAGGTTCCCATGTGCTTTATGTTATGTTCGCTCGTGGTTCTGGACCTCTAGTAGTTTAGAGAATTCAATACTGAAATCTTCATTGAGTATCTTGTGCTTTACACAGAACAAACTATACATCAAACATTGTCTCTCTAACGGAAGAAAATCTACCGTAATCTTGAATACTGCAAAACTTCTTAACCTATAGACAAACTCATTTCACCTGAAAGTATGCATCTGCTTTGTCGAGTTCTTATGCACGCAAAGTTGCTATATCTCTTATCTGCCTATGTTCTTGTTTAAAGTAACTGTTTATTAAAGATTTTGAATCACGGTGTTTCAATTCACAGGTCACCGCTGTTTGGTCTATATATCGGCGAAATAGAGAAACAGATGAAACTAGACCTCTCAACAACAAAGTTAAGTTTCACATTGTTCTTCAACATATATAAACAGAAGCTAAAAACCGACATCTATATTCCTTCTCTTCTGCAGATGTTGTAGCGGCGATAAAGATCTAAATGAGCACAAGGACTGTAAGTTACTGGTGTTTAGTTCCAATGCCTTCTATTACAGCTCCATCTCAAGATCATTTGCACAATGTCCTTTGTGTTTATATATGTCTAGGTGAGATAGCAGAAAGAGTTTGGTGCTTATACGTATTCCATATTCTGCAAAAACACAACTAGACAAAACTAATGGTCACTGATCAAACAAGAAGATCAACTTCACCAAGGTAAGTAAATGAAGTTAATGCATATGTTCTTGTCTATATAGTTGATGCTATTTAAAACGCTGGATTTTCGACCATATAACGGTCGCGTTTGCGATTAGAATTTGAGCGATTTAGCTGCGTTTTCCAATCAAAATCGATTCAATAAATGGCATGATAGATAAGTAAGCTGGTTAGTAATATTTTCCGTTTGGTTGTTTAAAATTGAATTCCTCTATTTTTGTTATCTATCGTTATCTATTGAAAATTGACTCATTTACGTAATGTAAACAAGAAAGCACTTACGCGTGGAGACTCTTCTTTTAGGCATATAATAATCTTTGTCCCTTTTTGGTATATTCTTTTATAAAACGTCATCGTTTTATTGCTAGGGGTGGGCCTAAAATCCGAAACTCGAAAACCTGAAACCGATCTGGAAAAAAAATCTGAACTGAACTGATTACTCCTAAAAACTTGAATGGTTTCTATTTCTATAGAACCTTAAGATCCAAACTGAAAACCGGAAAAATATCAATATTTTTTACAATTTTATAAAAATATATTGATTTTTCTGTTATTTTGTTGATTTATTCCGGGCAATATGTTTTTGGTTTGGCTTTTTGAGTAACTCGGTTCGGATAATTCAGATTTTTCGGATAATTTTGGATTTTAGATCTATTTTAGATCTTTAAAAGTATTTAAAATAGATTCAAAACAAGTTGGACCCGAACCGATTCCAAATCCGTTCGGATCCACATCGGTTCCTATATTTCTCAACCTGAATTACTTGAAATTTGAATTATCCGACCCAAAAACCCGATTGCCATCCCTTTTTTTTTGCTATGGACGGTGATATGATGACCGGTTTGATCTTCGGTTCGATTGAAAAAGCAAAAAAAAATCTCACTTTAAACCGATTCTTACCAGCAATTTTCAGACAAAACAACTGAAACTGAAAGTGACTTCACACCAGATTATGTTTTTTTAAGAATAATGGGTTTCCAAAAGTGGGATTAGTTTTGTCTTTGTGATATCTTCACCGTTGGTATAATAAAAAGTTGCATTTGATTCTTCCACCCAAAGTTGGGGACCTCTATGACTCATTAATTAGGCTAGTGATGTGGAGCTGACACTAACCAATATATAACTAAAACTCTTTTTTTATAAATAATTAAGTTAGAGAAAATTTATACACCACAAATAAAATTCATTAATATATTTAATAATAATCTCTTATAATTCTTGCTATATTATTATTTTTTATAAATAAGTTGCATAAAACATTTTATGTTTTGTGTGTTATGTAACTATTAATTTTGACATAGATTGTTTTCAAGGACTCTCTCCGTTTCATAATAAGTAATATTTTAGGGAAAAATTTTTGTTCTGAAATAATTGATGCTTTCAATTTTCTATGTAAAATTTTAATGTTATTTGATATTTATGACCAATTATATGATTTACAATCTTTTTGTTAGATAAATTAGTTTTAGTTAATTATGTTTTTATGTAAATGAGATAAATTTTTGAGAATTCTAATTCTTAGTGTATCAAAACAATATTTTATCAAAAAAAAAAAAAATTACAATCTCTTTACTAATATTAGATAATCTACAAATATATTGATGTTTTATCCAATGACTCACAAGTTTAATGATTTTGTCTATAAGCTATACATGATTCGTTTTAGCCACTAAAACATAAAGATTAATGTGTTAATCCAATGAATTATATTTTATAGTATTTCTTTTGGTGAATGATGCACTTTGTAATATTCTTTGACTAATACACTTTTAGTCGACGAATCATAAACCCACACGTAGCAAACTTCAAATACTTCAATTTATCAAAATTTTAGCTCTTTAAATATTTTGTTCTCATTCTTTGCTTCTTCCTTACTATCTCCACACACTTTTTTTCACTCTCACAAAACACACAAAAGACACAACAGAGAGTTAAACTTATTCTAAAAAGCTATGAACAAACAGAGCTTGAAGAGACTTCAGTTTCGGAAATGGGGAAAGCGAATCGGGAGCTCGACAATATCGACTTCAAGGACGTTAGGAAACGCATCTGAGGAAAGAGCGATTGTGGCGTTTACTACGTTCTCATGTTGTGGCAAACCAAGCGTTCTCGTTAAGCAGTTTGCTTGGAGGTTAAAATCGCGTTTAAGGCGGTCGCGGAAGAGTGATAATCATAACATTCAGTATAGTTATGATCTTCGAAGCTATCATATGAATTTCGACGATGGTTGGTCTCATCGATGGTGATTTTCAAACGAATGTGAAACTCTAGTTAGTTTCATATATTTCGTTGTATATAATTAAAAGTCTTAATCTAAAAAGACATATTTTTGTTTTTTTTTTGTGTGTTTCTTGCGTGTGATATGACCAAGATCTTTAAAATGTTTGTTCATACTCACTCTGTGTGTTTTTTCTTCTTCTTTAAAATATACAATAGTCTTATAAAAAAAACAATAGTAATGGTTTTAATCTTAATTCTATGTTTATTTAACGTTTTTTCATTGATAATAGCTCATAATTTGATGTTGTTGGTAATTTTAATAAATCAATGATGTGGATAAGGGGAAATTAATAATATTGGGGCCATGTAATATTTTCTAAAATTTGAATGATGATGATATATACATACAAATTACCTTTTTAAAAATTTAAAATTTTGGATCTTGAAATCAAAGTTGGAATCATCATTGTAAAATTTGATTATTTATGAAGTAATCAAATGAGTTTTACCTAACAGGATAACACTAAAAGAAATGCCCCACACAAATGTTTTTAATTACCACTTGAGACACAATGGGCCTACTTTATTTGGGCCGTATAGTAAATGGGCCTGCTTAGACATAAAACGCAGCGTTTTAAGACATTTAATCTCTCTCTCTCGTTTCACTCGCCGAGTGACAGAGGAAGGAGAAAAGCTTAAGAGCCATGGCGAGTTGCAGCATGACGCAATTAAGCTCTCCGTCGTTCTCAACCGCGAAGACCTCCGTCGCGCCACGTTACGTCAGCCCTAGAATGTCACACCAGTCACCAAAATCCACCGCCACAAGTATCTTCACCTCCGCAACGAAGCTACTTTGGGGACCATCTCTTCCTCCGGGTCTACTCATCTCCACCGCTCGAACAGCTTGGACCACCGTATGGCAACTCATGATGTCTCAGCTCGCTCCATCCGACTCTTCCGGGTCATACACCCGACCCATTTCCAAATTTCGTCTCGACCCGACCCAATTCGATTCCGCCGCTTCGTCGGATCTCCATCTCTACGTTGGTCTTCCTTGTCCATGGGCTCATCGAACCCTAATCGTTCGAGCTCTCAAGGGCTTAGACGACGCCGTCCCGGTCTCGATCGCATCTCCTGGTCAAGATGGGTCGTGGGAATTCAAGGATAACAATATCCCGAGAAAGGATAAAATTATCCCGAGTTTGGATAAGGCAAACCGTTGCCGGAATCTTAAAGAAGTGTACAAATCTAGAACCGGAGGCTACGACGGGAGGTGTACGGTTCCGATGCTGTGGGATTCGAAGAAGAAAGATGTTCTCTGCAATGAAAGCTACGATATCATCGAGTTCTTCAATTCGGGTCTAAACGCATTTGCCCGAAACGCTAATCTCGATCTTTCGCCTCCCGATTTGAGAGGCGAAATCGAAGACTGGAATCGGACTGTGTATCCTAAAGTTAACAATGGAGTTTACAGGTTAATTTAAACATCACATTTCATATGGTTTTGCTCATAGGTTGTTGCTAAAGTTTATGGCTTTTTGTGAATGATGATTTGCTTCCATTGATTGTTTCGTAAAGGTGCGGTTTTGCGCAGAGCCAAGAAGCGTATGATCGGGCGGTGAATGAGCTATTCGGTACCTTAGATGAGATTGAAGATCACTTAGGGAGTAATGGATACTTGTGTGGAGAAAGATTAACCTTAGCGGATGTATGTCTGTTCACAACTTTGATTCGCTTTGATCCTGTTTACAACATTCTATTCAAATGCACTAAGAAGAAGCTCGTCGAGTATCCAAATCTTTATGGCTATTTGCGCGACATTTATCAGGTATCCTCCACCGAGAAAAGACTACATAAACTAACTCTGATTCTCTCTGACATCTGCGTTAAATCAGATTCCAGGTGTTGCGGCGACTTGTGATCTTCCGGCTATAATGGATGGATACTACAAAACACTGTTTCCGCTAAACGCAAGTGGGATTCAACCGGCCATTTCTTCGTCCGGGGATGAAAATTCCCTCTTGAGACCTCATAACAGAGACTTGGTGGGCAAATGCAAAACCGTTGAAGCCATTCTCTAATCGCGAGGTCGAAGCAAGCGGAGAAAACTGTACATAACTCGAAAGATAGGATGATGCAGCAACACTCAGAACCATCCTTATGTAATACAGGTTAAGCTATGATGTGGGTTATACATTTAAAGGTCTTCTTTTAAAGTTCTTGAATGTTATGTAACAAATTCAAAATCTAGACAATAAAGTCAGATTCAATGGCCCTTAATGATCATTGACTAAAGTTTCAACAAAAGCTAACAGTAATCATTTTTTGAAACTATATTATAAAGTCACAAATAAATATTTATAAAAAATAACGTATCGTCTCAAAGTGTCTTTCTTTTTTATCTTAATCTTGAAGCAAAATCTGGAGAAAAAGTATGCTTCTTTAAAATTTTCATGGTTTCATACTTACAAAACCAGCTCTTGTTTCTCAAATCCTATTGAAATTTTTTGTCTTTAAACAAGAATAAAAAACAAAAACGACAACTTTTGTTTCTCTCTGTTCGTACATAAAAACGCAAACTTTATGCAGAAACTACTCGAAAATCTTTAAACCATCAAACAAATTAAATTTCCCAGAAAGCAAAAGACAAAGTTTCATAATCTCTCTCTCTCTGTCTCTCTGTCTCGCAGTTATGAAACCTATCTACCATTTCTTCTTCGCCATCTTGTGGTTCTTCTTAAGTTTCTCTGCAATCTCCGGTGATAACAATGAAGATTTGATCTTCAAAGGTTGTGCAAACCAGAAATTCCCAGACCCAACTGGTGTTTTCTCTCAGAATCTCAAAACCCTTTTCACTTCCTTAGTTTCTCAATCAGCACAGAGATCTTACGCCGCCACAACCGCCGGAAACGATAACGCCACCGCCGTCTCCGGCGTTTTCCAGTGCCGCGGCGATCTCCAAACCCCACAGTGCTACGATTGCGTCAGCAAAACGCCGAAACTCGTCTCTAACCTCTGCGGCGGCGACGACAATGTGGTGGTGGCGGCTCGCGTGCAGCTCGCCGGATGTTATCTCCGGTACGAAATCTCGGGTTTCCGACAGACTTCCGGCACGGAGATGCTGTACCGTGTATGCGGGAAGAAACAATCAGGCGATCCTGGGTTCGCCGGAAAACGAGACACGGCGTTTGGAATGGCGACAAACGGCGTTAAAACCGGCGTCGGAGGAGGAGGAGGAGTAGGATTCTACACGGGGCAATACGAGTCGGTGTATGTGTTGGGACAGTGTGAGGGTAGTTTGGGAAATTCAGATTGTGGAGAATGTGTTAAAGATGGTTTTGATAAAGCTAAGAGTGAGTGTGGAGATTCAATCTCTGCACAAATCTATCTTCATAAGTGCTTTGTTAGCTATAGTTACTACTCTCATGGTGTTCCCAACATTTCTGATTCTCCATTTTCAGGTAAACCAAAATCAAATGTTCAAAAAAAGAAGTTCCTTTGAAGCCATTGATGTGTGTTTGTGTGTGTGTAGGTGGAGAGAAGAGAGAACATACACAAAGAACTATAGCTTTGATTGTTGGAGGAGTTGCAGTTTTAGGGTTTGTGGTTGTTTGTTTGTTGGTTTTGAAAAATGCTATGAAGAAGAAGAGTAAATATGATGCTTATTGAAATTTCTTTACCTATCTCATTTTCAATTGTATATTCAACTATGTTAGATTTTTCAACTTGTTGATTAGTATTTGCTTATCTCATAGATCATATTTTTCTAAAAAAGCATATCCACAAATGCAAAAAGAAAGTGAAATGTAACATCAATATAGAAAATTTGAAAAGCCAATACTCATTCAACAAGGTAAAAGCATCTTTAGTGAAGCAAATGCAAAGTGTGTATCTTAAGACTTCAGTTTCTTGATAAAATCCAATTTGTGTCGTTTTCAATTAGAAAGTGTTTAGCTTTACTCCAAAGTGATACACACTTTGAAGTGTTGGGAGTTAGTGAGATTTACACTATCTAACTATGCATTCCTATAAAGTAAAATTTGATACTAGGGAAAGTTTGTAGATTGTGTACCTGGTTAATCAAGTCCGACAGGCGCAAATCGATCCAAAACCTAGTAGATTCGGGTTTTACCATCGGAGATTCAGCTTCGATTTTGAGCTGGTACTAAACATGAGTTCCCAAACCATGGGAACATAGCTTCTGATTTCAATCTAAACCCTTTAATGAATCGAAGACAAACTCGGCAATGAGATGAAAGCATATCAGAAGGAACTCAAAACTTCGGGCGAGATTGCGAAACAGCTGATGAACAATGAACAAGAAGAAGACCAAACCATCAAAGGTTAAAGCAAGTCAAGTGAAAATGCAAAACCATATCAATAACTCTTTAAGGCATACATATGAAAAGATTCCAAAAGCATTGTAAGAAAGAAAAAAACTTCAACTTTCATTCTCTAAACCAGAACTGTAGATTTTGCTAAAAGATCAATCTCAAGATGATACTGAAACAAAGCTTGAAACTTTATGTGTAAAGCATTCTTATAACGAATTCGAATCATACGAAAATTAGGGTTTCATTCTACATTGCCATTTGCATAGAAGAAGATGATGGAGCTCCGAGAAGGCTGGCTTGTTGAAGATCAATCTCGTTGAGCTGTGCCTCGCGATCCATTTCTATGATCAGTGGAACGACGAAGATGAGTAACGTTGTTCCGGCGATCCACGCCGCTTTTCCGGTGCTCCGGAGCAGTTTTTTCGATACTCCGACGGCATCGCCAGCCGCGCGTTTTCCCTGAGATACGATCTCCGAGTTGGAGATCTTCGCCAATATACTTGCATCTCCGCCGCCAGATTTCCCGGCTCCGTTTCTCTTCGCCGCCATTTTTTTTCTGATGAGCTTTTTCGCTTCTGAATCGATTCGCAGAGAGAGAGAGAGAGTAGTAGTAAGGGTTTGGTTCAGTGTGATAAGAGTTGTCTTCTATAAATGGGCCTTTTAAAGCCCAATAGTAACACAAGTGGCCCATCAAGTTTTTTTATAAATGGCTTGCCCATAAGGGAGATAAAAATGGCTTTGAATGATCTTAAGTGTGTGTTCTTTTTGATTTCGCGATTTAAGATCCATATTAGAACCGATCAAAAAAATTGTTTCCGATTTTGTTTTTATCTGGATTAAATTATATGATAGATTGGAGAACCGCGGTATGAATCGTACTTTTTTTTTAATATCTTTTGGTTCATGGTATTTGGTTATTTTTCGGTATTTTCAAATATTTTTTGTATGTTTCGATTCTGATAATTCATATGCTTTTGAAATTTACGAAGTTTATGATCCATTCAACCTTTTACCCAACTAGAAACAAAAAAAAGACGGACCTTTGATTCTTCTATCTCGATTCGATTTTTGGGTCTAGATGTATATGTTAAAAACATAGTCTAAAATAACAATTTTAAAACCATTCACATACTAGAAATGGTAACATTTTTAGTATTTAATGCCATAAGTGGTATAGCTCCATGTTTTTTGTTATTGACTCATTTTCTATTAGAGTGTTACTATTTTCGAAGTCAAAGGAAAAAACACCTAATTAGTAATAAATCTCGTGGGTATTTTAGTACAAATCGAAAACATTTGGGGCAAAATAAAAGAAAGAATAAAAAGACAAGGACCATATCTACACAAAATAAAAGGAATAAACAGAGCTTCCTCTTCTTCCTCTTTAAAGTTCCTTTACCACAAAACCCTTTTTTTTAATCTATTCGTCTTCTTTCTTATTTCTCTCGTAGATCTAAAACACTCTCTTTTTCTCCGTAAACCCTTTATAAATCTCAACTTCATCATCCTTCTCAGATCTATTCTCACTTCGGATCTTAAGGGTTTTCTTAAAGCAAGCTCCTTTTTCTACTAGTGTTTAATAATGTCGACTCCTTACCCTGGAGCGATGCAGGCGAGTTTTCAATTCGCAAACTTTCGATGTGGGTTCTTATGGGTTTTGCTTATTTCGATGTTTTCTTCTTTCAGGTGGGTTCTTACTTCGTGGGTCAATACTATCAAGTGTTGCAGCAACAGCCAGATCTTATCCATCAGTTTTACTCTGAATCTAGTAAAGCGATTCGTGTTGATGGAGATTCAATCGAAACTGCTAATACTTTACTGGTAAAAAGCTTTTACTTCTTCTACTTTGTTTGATTGATTCTGTGGAATGCTTCAAACTCAATACTCTCTGTGATTTGCAGCATATTCATAATATGGTTATGTCACTGAACTTTACTGCGATTGAAGTGAAGACAATCAATTCACTTGAATCATGGGAAGGTGGTGTGTTCGTTGTGGTCTCAGGCTCTGTGAAGACGAAGGAGTTTAGTAACAGGAGGAGTTTTGTTCATACTTTTTTCCTTGCTCCTCAGGAAAAAGGATACTTTGTTCTCAATGATATCTTTCACTTCATTGATGAAGGAACTTCCTTAAATCCTCAGCCTTCTTATATATCCGAAAACAAGCTCGAATCTCAGTTAAATCCACTTCCACGAAGCCCTCATCCAGAACCACAAGGTTTGTGTTCTAAGTCATGAGAAAAAGGAGCAAATTGTAGATAGTTTATGTCTTGGAAGGTGCAGCTTATTAAAATTGGTATCATTGGTTTTAATTTTTCAGCTCCTGACTATGTTCTGGAGCAAGAGGCAAGAGATTATGTAAGTTCGGTTCAAATAAAAGATGATCTTGTTGATAAGTATAGTCTACAAGAGGACCTACACCAACCTCAGCAGGAAGACTATGAGGATGAAGTTGTGGTTGAGGAAATACATAGGGATGAAGTTGCGGTTGATGTAGTACATGAAAATCGGGCTGCACCGGCAGAGGAACCCGTTGGTGAAAAATCTAAGATGAGTTATGCTTCCATTGTAAGTGCACACTCTTAATGGTCATGTGTGTATTTCCATTGGAACTCTTTTTTAACATGGAAGCACATATCTTGCTGTACTATTCATACGTGTTTGCGCGTAGGGAGTTACTCAGGCTAGGCTGTAGCAACATTAATTCAAGCTGATTTTTCGATTTCTCTATTTCTCAGTTACGGGTTGCAAAGGAAGCAGCTGCCGTGCCTGTAGCTGCTACACAACCATCATATAGCAAGAGCTCTAAAGATATTAATGAGTGGGATCAACCAGTGCGGACCCCTTCTCCTCAGGTGGCTGCGCCTCCTGCCTCTGTTCAGCAAGTGAATGCATCTTCCCCACAAGTTACTGACTATGGAGCAGAGGCGGAAGATGGCTCGGGATTTGATGACTGTAAGTTGTCCAAAATCTCAACCCAAAAATTGTTTGCAAGTGTTTAACCGCTAGAGAAATGAAGTAGACTAGGATGCGCCGATGTTTGATTTTGTTTTCATTACTTTGTTTGGCTACTTTCAGTCGAGATCAAATCAGTGTACGTTAGGAATCTGCCTTCCAACATATCAGCTTCTGAAATCGAGGAAGAGTTTAAAAACTTCGGTACAATAAAGCCTGATGGTGTTTTCCTCAGAACCCGCAAAGTAAAATAATCTTCACTTCCTTGTTGATACGCTTTTCTTAAGCGATATGAAGAAACCAAAGACCAAAGTTATAACAAAATCTTATGCAACTAACTATGCAGGATGTCATCGGTGTATGCTATGCTTTTGTTGAGTTTGAGGACATGACTTCAGTCGAGAATGCTATCAAGGTCTGGATTCTCTTATACACTGGACTGAAATGTCTTCTTATATGTTCCCTTTTTCGGTTTTGTTCTTATTGGTTTCTTCTCTGTATAATAAATAGGCTTCTCCTATATACTTGGGTGGAAGGCAAGTATACATTGAGGAACGAAGACCCAATCCCGCTGGTGCTCGTGCAGCAAGTAAGTGCTCTGTTCCCGACATTTGTAAAAGTACATCTTTAGAAAGGAAGATAACCCACATATAATCTCATTTTCACTGCCATATCGATTGACCAGGAAGAGGAGGAGGACGTGGAAGAGGCGGATACCCAACAGAAGCAACAAGAGGCCGGTTTGGCTCCCGTGTATCCGGTAGAGGAAACCAGGACACAAGTGACTACAGGCCAAGAGGTAACGGTTACTACCGCGGTGGCCGCTAAGTAGAAAACAGAACCGATCTGAAATCTCTTCTTCCATGTATTAGAGCAACCAAGAATGAATGATTCATAGAAAGGTTTCTTTTCTTTTTTTTTTCTACTGAAGTAATCTGTAATTTTTTGTTGGGTTTGGTTTGGCTCAAGGAAACATAAACATTTTGGTTTATATATGTGTTTCTCTTCTAAATTAATTTTAGATTTAGCCCTAAGCTCTTATTGCCTCCTTCAAGAACAAGACAAGCTTGTGTTCTGTTTTTTTTTTTTTTTCCAATTTTACATGAATAAAATAAAATTTTCTTCATAGCTTATATGTCACTTTCTTGGTGGCGTTAATTAGAATAATCACAGAGAGACCCTACAAAGGTTTTTGATTGATTTTTGTCGGTTTCAATAAAAAAAAATGGTTTCGCGAAGTATCGAATGATCTGAATCCGACAAAGAGAACAGAGGAAATGTTTGGATGCAAATGTCTGTATTGGAACAATAATCTCACAGATTCTCCGCCATTAAAGGAACTCAAAACCTTCTCTCTTCCTTCTTCAATTCCCCAATGGCCTTCTGGTAAACATTTCTTTACACCTTCTTCTTCTTCTTCAATTCTGATTCGAAGATGATTCGATCTAATCCAGAGAAGAAGTTTCTCCTTCTTAGATCCATCTCTTGGGTTTCAGATAATCATTCATATCTAATATGAAAATGATCAGGTCAAGGTTTTGCTTCAAGAAGAATCAATCTTGGTGATCTACAAGTCATAGAGATCACGAATTTCGAATTCGTATGGCGATACCGTTCTCCTAAGGACAACGAGAAGAGTGTTTCCTTCTACAAACCGATCAAATTACCCGATGGTTTCCATTGTTTAGGTCATTACTGTCAGTCTGATTCTCATCTCTTGAGAGGTTTTCTTCTTGCAGCAACACAAGTTAACTCCTCTTCGGTATCGAAAGAGCCTCCTGCACTTGTGCAGCCACTTGATTATACATTGGTATGGAGCTCAAACGACTCATCAGAAGTGTGTGAAAGCGATGATTGCGGTTATTTCTGGCTACCGCAGCCTCCTAAAGGGTATAAATCGATTGGATTCGTGGTTACAACGAGTCCTTTGAAGCCGGAATTAGATGAGATTCGATGCGTTCGTGCTGATCTAACCGATAAATGTGAAGCGCATAGAATCGTTATCACTGCTATATCGCAACCTTTAAGCGTTCCTTTGTTTATATGGAGAACGAGACCTTCCCACCGCGGAATGTGGGGTAAAGGAGTCTCTGTAGGTACATTCTTCTGCGGAACTCGCTTGATGATTGATCACGAGGAAGAAGATCATCTAGTTTGTTTGAAAAACAACGATTCGGGTTTACACGCAATGCCGAATGTTGATCAGATTCATGCTTTGATTCAACATTATGGTCCAAGAGTTTACTTTCACCCTGATGAAATCTATTTGCCTTCTTCAGTCTCATGGTTCTTCAAGAACGGTGCGGTTTTGTGCAGGTCAGGCACCGATTCGCACGAGCCTGTTGATGAAAATGGCTCGAACTTGCCTCATGGAGGAGCTAACGATAAACAGTTTTGGATCGATTTGCCACCTGATGATGATGAAGAAAGAAGAAGATTCGTTCAAAGAGGAGATCTCGAATCAGCGAAGCTTTATGTTCATGTGAAGCCAGCTTTAGGAGGAACCTTCACGGATCTAGCGTTCTGGATCTTTTGTCCTTTCAATGGACCAGCGACTCTAAAGCTAGGCCTCGTGAATCTCTCGTTGGCTAGAACCGGTCAACATGTTTGTGATTGGGAACATTTCACTCTCCGAATCAGCAATTTCTCCGGCGAGCTTCACTCGATCTACTTCTCTCAGCATAGTGGCGGCGAGTGGATCGAAGCTCAAGATCTAAAGTTCGTCGGAGGGAGTAACAGAGCCGTCGTGTACTCGTCGAAGCACGGACACGCGAGCTTTTGTAGATCTGGGACGTATTTACAAGGATCTGATAAACTCGGGATTGGGATAAGGAACGATACAGCTCGAAGCGATTTGTTTGTTGATTCGAATTCGAGGTATGAGATTGTGGCGGCGGAGTATCTTGGAGACGGAGGAGCGGTGGTGGAGCCGCCGTGGCTTGGTTATATGAGAGAGTGGGGACCGAAGATAGTGTATGGATCGAGAACGGAGATTGATAGGTTGAGCGAGAGATTGCCGTGGAGGTTAAGGTCGTTGGTTAGCGCCGTGTTGAGGAAACTTCCGGTGGAATTATCCGGCGAGGAAGGACCGACGGGACCGAAGGAGAAGAACAATTGGTTCGGCGATGAGAGATGGTGAAATTTCATAATGGGCCGTCTTTTGGGCCTTGAATATATTTTTTTTAGGCCCATTAAGTTATTTACCCGCCAAAATTACGCTTCTCCTTCACAAATCCACACTGTAAATTTAAATTCTTTTGAGATTTATATTTAGTGGGCGTAACGAACCTGTTTATATGGGCCTAAAATATATCATTCTCAGGCCCATTAATTATTTACCCGCCCAAATACGTTTCTCCTTCATAAATCTACACTCTAAGAGAGATGGTGAAATCTTATAATGGGCCTAATGAGCCCGTTTATGTGGGCCTGAAATATATCTTTACTAGGCCCATTATTATTTACGTGAAATTTTATAACGGCCCTATTGAGCCCGTTTATGTGGGCCTGAAATTTTATAACGGGCCTATTGAGTCCGTTTATGTGGGCCTGAAATTTTTTAACGGGCATAATTGAGCCCGTTTATGTGGGCCTCAAATTTATAACGGGCCTGGTGAGCCCGTTTATGTGGGTCTCAAATTTTATAACGGGCTTAGTGAGCCCTTTTATGTGGGCCTGAAGTTTTATAATGGGCCTATTGAGCCCGTATACGTGGGCCTGAAATATATCATTTTTAGACTCATTAATTATTTACCCGCCCAAATACGTTTCTCCTTCATAAATCTACCCTATAATTTGTTTTTCTGAGAGATGTTGAATTCATATAATGGGCCCAAGGAACCCGTCTTTATGGGCCTTGAATACATCTTTCTCAGGCCCATTATTTTATTTACCCGCCGAATACGCTTTGTCTTCACAAAGCTACACTGTAAATTTTTTTTTTCAACCTTCGTTGATGCTTTTTATTAATCATGATTTTTCTCAGTCTTTAGTTAAGTTTTGTTGAAGCATAAGACAGAGAGACACACACACAAGCACGATTAGAGTCTGAAATTCGCATCGAGGATAAAAGAGAAAAGTCGCAGAAGACACGATAAAGCGGAGAGAGAGCAAGCGAGAGGTGTCATTCGCTGGTGCTGAGGACACAGCGGAGGCAACTACCACCGTGCAACAGATGAAACGCCTCGTTGATCTCTCCCAAGGTCAAGTTGTGCGTTATGTATTCATCTACCTTTATCTCCTGCATCGCGGGGAAGAAGAGTCGAGTGTTTGAAGAAAGATGGCAAGAACAAGAATCATGGCTTGGTTTTTAAGTTTGTTTATCTAACCTTTTTCATGTACTTCTCCACAAGCCAAGGTACTTGGGTTCGACTCTTGAAACCACCAAAAGCTGTTCCTTTCCACACACGTCCAGTCACGAGTTGGAATGGTCGGGTCGATATCTCTTGTCCTGATGCTGCAACACCCACTATAACCGAAGTTCCCCATCCCTGCGATCAATTCACATAACATTCTCGTAAGTTCTATAACTTTAGAGTGCGATTCAGTCTGCTTTCATCTTCTAATTCTCATAAATGATTTACCTTGTGACAGCACTCCAATGCAGCTCTCATCACGGATACATTCCCGATGCACTCAAAGCTGTAGTCAACACCACCATCCGTGAGATCGACAATCACTTCCTGAATTGGCTTGTCATGCTCCTTCGGATTCACAAACTCATTAACACCAAACTTCTTTGCTAAAATTCAAATTAAGCAACTCAATGAACCGTATGTGTAAACTCTCATAAGATTTACAACATCATTTTAACCAAGCCAGTGAAAAAAGATATGAAGAATTACCAGTTTCATACTTGTTGCTATCAATATCAATGCCAATGATCCTTGAAGCACCAGCTGTCTTCGCACCCTCCGCAACCTATCCATTAACAATTATAAACAAACTACCATAAAGGTTCTCTTCCTCAGGAAAAAATATATCCAAGCTTTAGAAGTTTGAGGCAGTAGCTAGCTCACAGCAAGTCCCACAGTGCCAAGACCGAAAATGGCAACATTAGACCCTGGTTCTACTTTTGCGGTATTCCAAACCGCTCCGAGGCCTAACAGGAATCAGATACATAACATACTGTTAGGGACCATCAAGTTCAATATCACAAAAAACTCGGAAAGAAAGCACTTTCTTACCAGTGGGAACACCACATCCAAGAAGGCATACTTTCTCCAAAGGAGCCTTAGGATCAATTTTAGCAACACTAACATCATGAACAACAGTATACTGACTAAACGTCGAAGTACCCATGAAGTGATAAATGGGTTTTCCATTAACCGAGAATCGACTTTTACGGTCATTCATCATAATACCAACACCAGTAGCAGATCGAACTTTCCCGCAGAGGTTAGTCTTCCCGGATTTGCAGAACTTGCATTCACGGCACTCAGCTTGATAACAAGGTATAACATGGTCTCCAGGTTGAACTTCTGTAACACCTTCACCAACACTCTCAACAATCCTGTGGCCAAACAAACAAACATCTTACCACTAAAGAAACCTAAAGCTATGGATTGATGAAAAATGATTAATATACCCAGCAGCTTCATGACCGAGAATACATGGAAACAGACCTTCAGGATCCTGAATCAAGAAGAATCAATCAAACATTTGAAATCGATAAATCGACATCCAAATCAACCGATCAAATGGAGAGATGTGATTAGTGTTTGACCTTGCCACTCCATGTGTAAGCGTCGGTATGGCATAGAGCAGTGTAAAGGATCTGGATCCGAACCTCACCGGCCTGAGGCGGAGCCACCTGAACATCTTCGATGACGAGCGGTTTGTTCGGCTCGTAAGCCACCGCAGCTATGGAATCGGCGACAAGCGACACCAAAATCAGATTTAGTTTTACATCGTAGATAAGGTGTATACAGAGAGAAAATCCACAAAATCTCTGAGTACTATACAAATCTATATTACCTTTGCATGTGATAACCTGACCTTGAGTCGCCATTGAAGCAGGAGGAAGAAGAAATCGCAGAGACAGATAGAGAGAGAGCAGTGGTGGGCGATGAAGTGTCGTTTCTTCTTTTTCTTATGGCCACAACAATTGAATTAACCGGGTCGGTTTGATTCCGGGTCGGGTTTGCTAATTATAGATTCGAGTGAGAAAAGTATTTGACATGATTTTAAAATAGGCCCATGTAGTAGTACAAACAATTGTTANTTTAAAATAGGCCCATGTAGTAGTACAAAAAATTGTTACTTACTTACCTTCCAAAAAATCGTGACCAAAAAAAAAAAAAAAACTTACCTTCCAAATAAAAATTGGCAGTTAGTTATTATTGAAAGATGATTGAATTAGAGCACGTGTTGTTTATACATTAAACCGACCATCTCTGCAACCATCTCACGAAACCATAATTCGAATTTTGCCTCTAGTGCTTGAACATACGAGGCTACGATGCATAATCTCTTTCATCAAGTTGATAACGAATTTCGGCTAAAAAATACCTATAAAAAATCAAAATGCTTAAATGGATAAATAAAAAATCGTTTAGTCTTGCTTTTGCATTATTTCTTTAGAATTCGAAGTCATATTTTGATTTAAATTTAAAGATAACTAAACCCGAAACACAACTTTTGTAGGTTCAATCTTGATTTCCATTCAAGTTCGTGTGCGTTTCAAATAAGAGGAAATATAAAAGACACTAACAAAAAAAATTAATGTGACGAGTGAATTAAACAAAACCTACTTCATGTACATGTTAAAGATTAATATATGAATCTTGCAACCTCCTTATAATATTGTTTTTCTCTCTCTTTAAACTTAAAGAGTTGAACGACGTCGTATATGAAGAAGAGTTCTCTTCATTGCTAGCACTCTAATGCACATATCTGCAACTGTATAAAAAATAACAAAATCATATTGTTGTTACTTGTTAGACTTAAATAAAATTCACTAATCATATTATATAAATTTTGTTACCTCGGACAAGTTCTCCTCATCAGGATAACTATTTGGCTCAGTGAAGTTGGAAGTAACAGCAGTATTGTACTGGAAGATCCTAAGTTTTCCCTCCTAACAACCGAAGAAAATCATCAGTTTTCGCATATACGTATTGAATCCTTTCGATTTTCGACGGTTTTTTTATGTTACCTTTGTCCCGTAAACAAGACCTCCACCAGGAGAAGGATGAAAACAAGCAACGTTTACTTCATCATCTGCACTTGGGAGTATTCTCACTAGCTCCATATCCGAAACTCTGTATATCTAAACCCACACAAAGGATGATATAACATATACTATATCATAGTTATATCTCCAAGTTTTGTATATGGCAAGGAGAGATTCTTTTTTACCTCCAACACCGTGAAATAACGTGATGTTGTTTGACCGTTACTAACAATACTCTTCAAGAGAGAGCCATGACGCCGACCATATGCAAGCAGTATATGCTCAGAAGTAGGTGAGAACTGCACAAACATACAATGAGTGCAATGAAAAAGAACAATACCAAATAGTTTTCATATGCAACATCGCAAAATGACTAACCTGGATAGAGGTCAAGCAATGTGCAGCTCTAATTGCTCGTGACACGAGCACTGAACCAAAACTGTATTGATAAATTAAAACATAATTCAGTAACTCCGCTGCATGTGGGATGTGGGGTTAACAAAATGAGATATTGGAAGAAGCATTTTACCTTTCTTTTTGGAGAGAATAAACACGGAGTTCGTAAATGATTTGGTGTGCTGTTGTCGGGTGTCGAGTAGGGGAAGTAGCGAGCCCTGAATCTGGTTGCAATGATGTCTGCAGTCCAGGATCTATCTCACCATGAGGAAGAACACATGCAACACAAGCTGCCAAGTATCTCCCACATGGCGAAAAATGAGCTCCCATTTCACTGCATCGATAAAACGAAAGCAGAACAATCAATATACATCCAACAGAAAAAGTGACATGATTGAACATCATAAGCAGATCCTAAGCAGAAAATTTCTTTCTTAGTTTTAAGAACAGAAGAAACTTTGCCTGCAAAGGACGGCATGTGGTATTGTAAATAGACATCTATCGGACTTTAGTTGCGCGTATGGGTCTTTGATATCGTGCGTCCACACTCTGAGTTTGACAGTACAAGGCAATTCTGCAGCAGCAGCTGCTGCTGCAGAAACAGCTATTGATGCAGAGAGTTCGGACTGGACCCTATTGACCACAGGTTGAGCATCACTTCTGTATTGAGTGTTACGAGAAGATACACCTTCTGGTAGTCGTGATTGTGAAGTTTGTACATGGGATCCACCTCTTCCAGAAACCCTTTGTAAATTACCACGACTCGGGATTTCTAATAACGCTACTGCAGCCTCCAGACTGGCTGTGGATAAACGAGATGTTGAAGAACGAGTTGTGAGGCCGTTATCGCTACTGCTACTAGGAGGAACCGATGAATTAGCAACACCGTGACTTTGAGCCATCAACCATCCTTGTAGAAAAGGTAATTCCCATGAAACGCTGTCCCTTAGTTGAAATAATTGCTGAATCCGTCCAAGCTCAGGGGCGTCTGATCGATTTGAAACTTGGCTACGGATTCCGTTTCTTCCAACAGCTTGAGCTTCATCTACATCCATGGCATCAACTGCAGAAGAAGTTCTTTCTCCAGCTTGCGAAGAAAATGTGTTGCTAAGAGAATTTCCCAAGCTCGTTTGACTGTTTTCCGTGCTTGTGATGAAAATAGCAGGAGGCGGATGTCTCAAGTAACCTATAGACGTTGCTCTAGACATTGAGGAGTCTAATGAATCGATTTCATTCACCTGCCACTTAAGGTTATAGAAACATAAGCAGAGAGATTCGCAAAAGGACAATTAAAACGAATCCTTATTAGGTACCACACACCTCTGCGGTCAAGAGAAATGGAGCGCCATGAGGATGAAAGTGTACAGCTCTAAGAGAGCGTCTCGTCTTTAATACAACAGTTGGTGATGATTCCTCCTCTCTTCTATTGTAATACCACATATACAACTGCAAAAATATCATGAATAAACTTTCAAAGATCGTTCTAAGAGCTAAACGTCTCACGGAAGATTTAAGAAGCGAAAAAAAAGCACC
Organism: Anastatica hierochuntica; assembly: GCA_900406275.1. NCBI lineage: Eukaryota > Viridiplantae > Streptophyta > Magnoliopsida > Brassicales > Brassicaceae > Anastatica > Anastatica hierochuntica. Next base: position 26,623 of record OVAN01000116.1, on the reverse strand, counting down.
TTATGACCAGAAGCAACAGCAAGTAATTCACCCTCAGCGTGGAATGCGATAGAAGCGACAGGCCGATCTGGTAAGAAGAAATGCTAAGACGATAGGCAGAACTACGAAGAAAAAAAGAAACACAATGTTTTGATTCCTAAGACTTACAGAATTCATGAGATCTAATACACTCTGAAGTTGTCGTATTCCATAACCGGACATCCTGATCTAAACTTCCACTAGCAACTATTTCTGAATTCCGCGGGTGGAATCTGACCTGTAAACACTCAAATAGCATTAGATTTAAGGGCAATGAGCATCCTGATCTAGCATTCTCACTAACTCACCACCCAAGGCGTTCTCCGATGTCCGCTCAAAACTTTTAAGCATTTTCCAGTTTCACAATCGATAATCTTTACAGTATGATCACCACTACACGAAACAAATTAAACACAGGTGAATTTTCAAAATCAAAAAACCGCAAAGGAACTAAAGAAAATATTCCCCCGGAGACACTCACTGTGTAGAAGCAAGAGTCCTTCCATCGGAACTAAAAGCCGCAGCAATAGTTGACCTCGGAGGTGGAGAAAGAGGGCAATACTTTGCAGATAAATGCTCCAATGATTTTGCCTCAACCCTTACATAACAAAAAGAAACATCAATTAATCAAAATCAAGTATCACAAACACGATTCAAGACAAGAACATGAAGGTGTGTACCATGAAACAAGACTCTGTCGTGTCTCTTTCATAGATACTCTGTTGATTCCACATGATGAATCTGTAGTTTTACCACATCGTTTCCTTGCCTTTGGTGAAATTTCTCTCTGAACCAACATACTAAACACGCTTCTTCCTCTAAAAAATCAACAAATTAACCAAATCAACATGTAGAAGCTTAAGATCTAGTTCTTATAATTGAGAAGCAAACAAAAGAAAGAAAATGTATAATTGAAAATACATGAGAACGTGTTAAATCTAACCTACGGCGGTGGGAATTCGCCGGCGATTTTCGTGGCGGTTTCAACGACCGAGGAGGAGAAGAAGAATGATCTTGCGACGGGCAAAGAGATTGAGTCATATTGTCAAACCAAAATTCATATAACCTTATGAGGAGACGCCGGAGAAATCCGTAGATGCGACCGAGGAAAAAAGCTCCGATCTAGTCGTCTCCGGCCGCTGTGTCTCCACCGATAGATTTGGTTTGGTCCGGGACTTTCTCGAAGAAACCTAACGAAAAAGTTTTGTCTCTGCGAGATTTTGTTCTGTTTTAAAGAAAAAAAAGGATTCTCTTTTGTTTTCTAAAGTTAAGTAACCCAGTGATTGGCTACTTTTCCTGATTATCTTAAAACAATTTTTAATTTTCGATGATACCCTTACTAGTTTTATTAATTCTGAAATTGCCTCGTAGTTATTTTAGGAACATTTATAGCCTTGGTGTATTGTCAAACTTTTACCTTTTTTTTGTTAATTTAGTTTAAGAGAAATAGTAACCTAAACTCTAATTCATGTGATTTATTTTGGGTAATTTATATATAGTTTAGGGATATTTAGTTTAGATTTTAATTATTTATGATTTTACCTATATAAAGAGTCTACTAAAAAAATTTGGATATGGTAAAACCAAAGTTAAATAATAGTAGAGCAGATTATAATGTTATCAGAAGATTAAGGACCTTTTTCGAAATTCGTACTTTTCATAATATTGCCACCTAACTGAATCTCGTTTTTTCTGGTAAAATCTATGTCTGTAACCGGTTTGGCTTTATTCCTGTCTCAAAACCGGTTATCAGAAAACCACAACGTACCAAGACACAAGAAGCAAGAAACAAAAGTGTTCTGCAAAGAGAAGGAAAAAAACGGAAACAAAGCTATACACATATGTGGAACTACGTCCCGGTTTGACGCTAGCTACTGCGGGTTTCAGCGACCCGGTCCCCAAATACGGATGGTCTGGTCATCACTCGCGGAAGCAAGCATCCGAGGATTTCTCGGGTTCCAGCTCACACAGTTCACAGTCATGGAGTGGCCTGATAACACTTCAAGCGGCTTCGTGTTCTTTAGATTCCATATGTAAACCTGTCAACAAAAGTATCAATCTCGCTGGAAATATAAGCCGAAAAGAAACTATGCAGTCGGTAGATATGTGCTTTGCTTTACCTGTGAATCCTCGCTTCCGCTGGCTATGAACGAACTATTCCATCCACCAAAACATGATCTTATCACGTATTTGCTCTGCTTGTGACCCGAAAACTTCAATGGTTGTTTCCACTCACCAGCAAGATCCCAAAGATGTATCTCTTGGCTGCTCAAGTTCACTATAAAGAACTTGCCATCACTGGAAACCGAAAGGGATGTGATCGGTTGTTCTTCGGAGATAACACGTTCGAGTATTGTCTCCAAATTCAAGATCCGTATCTCTTTATCCGAAAACACTGTGATCATATTCTCCCCATCCGGGGTTACAGCCAAATCTACTACCTGCTGGGAAAGTACACATTTATTGAAGTATTTGAAGAACAAAACAAGGAACCTATAAGCAAAATGTTTTCGCCAATACTAACCTTTGGAATTCTTGTCCCTCTCCAGGCTTTGATCTCGTTCCCATCAGTATCCCACATTACAATCCCTCTTTCTGGGTCAGAACTGCCACAGACAAGCCGAGTTGAGTCAGGGAACCATGCGCACGAGCTGACCGTGAATTCGTTGTTATTTCCAAACGTGTGTCTCAACACACCTGTTTCAACATCCCATAGCTTTAGAACCTCCGCGTTTCCGCATGTAAGCAGCTTAGTATCATCGGGGCTCCACGAGACAAAAGAAACTGGATTTTGATGGCTCTGAAGTGTGTGCTTCAGTTCAAGTTTGTTGTCTTCCAGTACCTGAAACAAGAAGTTTACATCAGTCTGTCTTAACTCACAAGACAATAGAGAACCCCATGTTTAGTCCTTAAAGACCTACTATAAACATTGTCACAGGAAAACTAAAGAAAGGAGAAGTCATTCGGACAAAAGTTATCAACCCAGAAGTACGAAGACCTCGTTCAAAATTACAAATAGCTATGACTTAACAATATTAAAGTTACTGTTCGTTGTGTCGTCTTAAATGGCTTTCTACCTTACATGCCAAGCTTGAAGCCAGACATCCAAAAGTTATTTCCTTTATTTTTTTCCACCTCACTGCGTGAAGAGATATACAACAAGAAACCTTGTAAGGTTCTCTAACCCAGGAGAGTTAGTTCCTATGGTCTCTTTCTCGAAGGCATGAGGTAAAACTTTGTGAATGCAGTAGCAATAGATGGTTACCTTCCATATTATAGCTGTACAATCGCTTGATGCAGTGGCCAAAAATTTGCCGTTGTTCGAGAATTGCACAAACCACACTTCGTTTTTGTGTGCCGTCAAAACCTGCAATATAATAAGAGATTGAGAAACTATAGGAACCAGAAGACATGACTTGCTGATATATATTATCACCAAATTATAAACCAATCTGTTTATCATTTTACAAGAATTCGAACAATCTCAGGAATCTGTCAGTTTTTCCAAAGACAAAGTTGACCTTATCTGTCTCAATATCAAAATGAAAACATATTGGTTACTACGGTAAATAAGATACCTGGACTGTTTCTGAAGGAATTTGGTCTCTACCGCAATGGTGATCCTTGTACAGCGACACTGCGTCCCATGAGTTATGATACAGACATGAATCTATTTGGTCCATCACAGCAGTCTCAACCAAATGTTCCAACCTTCTCTCATGAATAACAATTGGCGGGGGAATCAACTTCTCCAGTTCAACCAACAACCTTTTCCTCAAATCTTGAACAACACAGTTGTCTACTTCCCCGGATTCCATCTCTTCCAAAGAAACAATTTCGCAAGCAAGCCTATGAATCTTTTCTTTTCCCATCCGTAGCATCGGAGCTTGCTCCCTTAACACATTCAGCGCTAGAGAAGTATCCCCCCGTTTCAAATACTCAAACAAACACTGCTTCAACACTAGATACAAAGCCGTATTCCTCACCTCATCCTTGGAATTATCAAAAATCCTGTCGAGCACCGCTACGCAACTATCCCAATTACCACTCAAAACTTGCATTTCAAGAAACTCAAAGTCGGCGGATTTATACGAGATGTTTGACTCATGTTCTAGGCAAGAAGCAGAGTTCTTGTATCCTAAAGAGTATAAGCATTGGACCATAATCCGAACAAATTCATGTTTCTTCAGCAAACCTTTCGAACCTAAAACCTCATATGAACCATTCTCCATCTTGGACAAAACTCTTAAGCTAAAGCAAGACCTCGTACTAACTTTCTAAGATTCTCAAAGGATAAGCTATTATCATCGGCTATCTTCGACATTCACTAGTTGAAAAGTCCATACAAATGTCAAAATTCTTAAAACAGCTAGAAACATGCACTTTCTCGGAAAATTGAGTAAGAAAGTTCACTAACTCAAATCTCTTAAAACTCCGAAGCAATCACTCACCCAAGACGAAATCAAACTAGAAGCTATCAAAGGATCTGAGATTTGGTTTCGCCGTTTCGAAAATTTTACGAATCAATAAGCTAACAATGAGAAAAAGGAAACCAAATTCGCTTCCGAGTAACTCAAAATACACATAAACGATTCACCGGAAAAGGCTAATCAGCGAATGCAAGCTTAAAATCGACTCCGGCGAACGTATACGCCTCCAAGCGCGAAAAAAAACAAAGGTGCGAAGAGAAATGGCTTTGAGGGATTCAAATTTCTTCGGGAAACGGTGATGGAAGAGAGATGCTTAAACCAGTTCAAATGAGAAGAAGATGAAGAAGATGCAGAAGAAGCAGAAGATGTGAATCCAAATCCTTTCCGAATTTGAAGAGATTTGTGTGTGTTTCGGCGATTCTGTGATCTTATGGAGAAGAGAAGTTATTGTTAAGCCTCCATCACTAATCCCTATCGTTAAGGCGATATTGTTACTCCCATCTTTTGATATTTTTATTTTCTTTACGAAAAAAACAAACAATTTACAAAACAATTAAACTCCCGGATTTTTTTTAAAAAAATCATCCATTTTTCAAATTTAACCGCACCAAAAAAATAATTTTATATATAAATATATATATATCCAAATTGTTGCACAAAATATACTTTTATATATAGCCAAATTACAACAACATTAAATTATCCAAAAAATTGTGTTTTCTCGTCGTTCCGTAAAATATGTTTGCAAATTTTAAATTATAAGACGGATAATTTAGCTCGTTTAACTATATGATATAATGTGGTGAAAAAAATGTTATATGATATAATGTTTTTGTTGTTGTTGATCTATTCTAATGTGATTTAGTACAATATACAAGTTTTTACATTAACAAAAATATACAAGTTTTTATATATCAAGAAAAAAAAATTATTAAAACGAAACAAAAAAATGATTAACTAGAACTATGTAAAAGCAAATTTTATACGATGCTTTCAAAGAGAGAGAACCTTTATTTTATAAAGAGTATTTTTAATTAAAAAAAAAACAAAATGTTACAAGGCCTAGGCCTAGTTTTGTGGAAGCCCACGAGATACGAAAAGCCTTTTAACAAATAACCAAAACTATGTTGTAAGTTCTATGTTACACACCCATTTGTTACAGCTTGTAACAAAACCACTCACAATAGGACAATGGTTTTGGGTCATTGGTCTTATAATATTTGAGTCCACGTAACATTTTTGCAACTAATGTAATGACCACAAAAAGTCATCATAAGCTGTATAATTTAGTTGTGTGGGGTTCTGCACTTCTAGTTGATCTATAAGATAATGATGATGCCTTGGTCTTTTCTAGTTAGTCTTTTTTTATTATCCCATTTATATTCCACAAGTGGGATTCAACGAAATACCAACAAAATTGTCATAATAAAATGCATTAAAATTTTTTAAAAAGACTTTGTAAGGTAAAAGAAACAAGAAAACCGGAAATTTCGCTTCAACTACTAGGCATTCGGTTCTTCGAATGGATTCGGATTGGTTTCGTTCAGTTTCGGATAGTTCGGATCTACTTTTATAGGATCCGTTTAGAATAGATTGAGTTTGGAATCGGTTCCAGTTTAAGTCCGGATCGGTTTTCAGAATTTTGAAAGGAAACGAATTGGACCTAAAATCATGAAAAAACTCTTAAAAGAATCCAACTACCCAAAAAACCGATTTAACCGGACATAATCTCGGTTCGGTTTCGGTTCACCAACCATGCTTGTCTTCTATATAAATATTCAAATCTCTCTCACCTTGTCTCCCACTTCGAATTTAATAACATTTCCGGAGCTCCGACATGTCATCTTGCTCCGACAAACCGAGAAACTCCATCGTCGTGCGTATCTTTGATCTCTCTTTAATCTCTCTTTTACTTCTTTTGAATCGATAACACTTAAGACTTAGTAAAAATTTTGATGTAATCTCTCAAGCTTGGATGTGGTCAACTCTGTTTGGACTACTTAGTCACAGTGCCGTCTTTTCCAATCCCCGACCAAAAGATCCGATGCACGAGTTCTAAGGTAGACAAAAAGATCCGAGAATGTTGTTTTGATGTTTCGTTGACTTTGTTTTTGATTCGTAGCTGTCTCTGTCGATTCGTTTTTTCAGGTTCAAGGAGGTGGTAATACTGGGAATGCTTTAACATGTGTTGCTCGTTTGGGTTTGAATTGTAGAATCTTAGCTAAGGTTTGCACAATCTAGCTTTAAATCCGTTAATGATAAAAGTCTCACATCGGAAGTTTAAGGGAACGTTAAGTAATATCTAATACATATACGCCAATTTTTGAGTTGGAAGCCTACAATTTAACATGTTATCAGAGCAGTCCGATTCTTAGGCCACCCGTGGATGTTGTTCCCACGAAAAGACCACACATCCCGCGGTTTTTGCGTCAATATCGATTTATTTTCTTCTTCGAGGTTAATTTGCGGTTTTTAACAACATTTAGGTTGCGGGTGATTCACAAGGGAGATGGATGCTAGAAGAACTCAAATCTAACGGCGTTGATACTTCCTTTTGCGTGGTAAGTTCATTTCAAAATGTTTTGATACAATATATGAATCAATGTAAAGATAAAAACATAGTACTTTCTTTTTCCTCAATCTCAGCTTGCTAAAGACGGAGCTTCGCATTTCAACTATGTCATTGTAGATAACCAAACGTGGGTAAATCGCTCTGTTGTTATGTTCTGTTTATGATCTTACATTGAAGTTTTCGTTTTGATGATCATACAACAAGATATCTAGAAAAAATGTGTGCAAGATTTACTTATCCCGCGGTTGGTTGGTTGATGATATTAGGAATACTCGTACGTGTATTTTCACTCCAGGATATCCTCCTTTACTCCCGGATGACCTTACTGAATCTCTCCTTTTATCCGTGCTTGATGGAGTAAGAGTTTTATATGTAAATGGAAGGTCCCGTGAAGCCGATTTGCTTCTTGCACAAAAGGTGAATGCTCTCATGCTTTCCGCGGTTTCACTTTGATCTGTTTATGTATGTTATACCGCTCTTCTTGATAGTTACTGGCACTTGTAGTAAGAGATTTGTTCTAATGCAGGCACATAGCAAGAATATATCCATTTTGATTAACGCGGAGAAACGAAGGGAAGGGCTCGACAAGCTCCTTGACTTAGCTGATTATGCCGTTTGCTCTACTAACTTCCCTCAAGTAAGACTGTTTCCTCAAAAAGTTGCATAGTTCTTGAATCAATTTCATCAAAAAGTTGTGTGTATAATCTTTAAAACATGGACTTGTTTGATCGAAAACAGCTTTGGACAGAGGCAGAATCGGCCCCAAGCGCGCTTCTCACTCTGCTCATTAAACTACCAAAGCTAAAATTCGTCGTCATGACTTTGGGAGAAAACGGTTGTATGATGCTTGAGAGATGTTCAAACGGTAAGTTCTTCTCGATTTTTCGTATTGTCAACTACAAAACTTTTCTTTATAACACGGATATTCTTCTTCTCCGTAACTATAGAAGCTTTAGAATCAAAAGAAGAGACAAACATTGATGAATTAGTCGATACTCTGAAGCAAACCATAGACTTTACTAGTGTCTTACCGGTCTGCAATTCATCGGTAAACAATGTTTTCCGGATACATATTCCTCATACGTTCCGCTCTGCACTATGAAAGTCTCTTGATTTGTTTTTCGCCGTTTTCAGGTAGTCACTAGATTGGGAGGAAATGTTACAGGGAGATTGTTTATAGTAACAGCTGAGAAAATACCTTCCTCGGAGCTTGTGGATACAACCGGTGCAGGAGATGCATTTACCGGAGCTTTGCTCTATGGTAAATACATTCGTTAGATCGGAGTTTGTTTACACTTAAACGAACTCCGATCTTCATTCTTGCTCTTCTTTATGTTCTCTGTTTCATACTTTTTATACTTTTTTCATAGGTTTGTGTACAAACATGGCACCAGAAGAAATGTTGCTATTTGCATCTCGAGTCGTAAGTTTGCTTCTTCTTCGAATCGCGATTTTCAAAACGCGTTTTTCGATAACGCGTTTGAGTTTTTGTAGGCTGCTTGCTGCTGCAGAGGTTTAGGAGCTCGAACCACTCTTCCATTACGTACTGATCCAAACATTGAAGCTTTCTTAGGGGCAAGATCGTAATTTCACTTTGTCCTTTTACGTCTTAAGAAGTTGTTAATTACAACACTTAAGATCATAAAATGCGTCTTGTATTAATTCTTTGTTGATTAAAAGGGAATAAAAAAGTAATTATTCAAATAAATTTTTTTTTTTTTATAAATTCCAAGATTGATTCTCGTTTGTGACACCGTCGTACTTTACGTGTCTCATGTGAACAAGTAAAAATTTTAAATAATAAAACCAAAAAATAAAAATTTCTCTAGTTACAATTTTAAAACTACCATTGCTTATTAAATTTAACAAACTACTTACATCACTTTTTAAATGTGTATATCTTTAGTCAACAATTTGGCATTTATATGATTAATGAATACTTGTGTGTGTTTTTTTTTTGTTGAATTCGGTGTATTAATTTATGTTAAGATCTTATTCAATGTACAAAATCAAGAAATATAAAAAAGAGTTATTAGAAATTAATCTTGTTTTTTCTTGTGACATCAAAGTATTTAGCGAACGGACAAAATTAGTTTAGCGTGTCGGAAACACCCAATTCTGTAATAAAACAAAATAAACGAGGGTAATTTGGGAATAAAACTGTCTTAATTAAACGTTTAATATTTAATTCGTTCTAATTATGTAAGTTTATGCTGTTAAGTAAATTAATTAAGACCAAATCCCAGAGAAAGTGGAAGAGAGGAGGGAAGCACGAAAAAAAAAATTAAAGTAAGAAAAAAAAAACATCACTCAAAAAATATTCGGGGGGAAATTTTTTTTTTTTCCAGAAACGCGTTTAGATTTACATTTCTTCCTTCTTCTTGTTCATCTTCTTCTTTAGCAAATCTCAGGTTCTTGATGCTTCTTTTTTTTAGGGTTTAAAGAAGTTCACACTGATTCAAAACTAGATCTGCGATTCGATAATGGTAAGATTTTTTCATTTCTGATTTGATTACTTCATTTTTTTGTTTAATTTAATCCCAGTTTTGTCGGAATCTTGGATCATTGTCTCTTTTCTGACTTAAGAGTTGATGATCGTCTTGTTAAGATGTTGAGATTTGACTTCAGCTATGACTTGTGTCTGTTTTTTTGAGTTTGAATTTGGTCTAAATCTTGTTTTAATCATCATAAATCTTTCACATTTATTTACATTTTTTGATCTGAAATTGAATATAATGTGATTGGTTTATATAGCCTGAGATCAAAGTCAATCAAATTGTTAGTTGTTTGTAAGTTTTTGTGATTACTATTAATTAGCTTGTGAGAGCTCAATAAGTAATTTTAGTTGCTTCAAGGCTTCGATTTCGATTCCTCTAGCTTGATAGTATTGCAAGACATATAAGTTGAGTTTCGAAAAAAGCTCGGATAAGTTTTCGGTTTAGTCATCATGTTGTACACTAGGTGAACGTCGTGGAAGTGATAGCGAAAAATGAATTTCGAAGTTCTTGTTCGCAAATCTTTGATGAGAACTAAGTGTGTTTTTAACCCTTTTGTTTCTACAGGCTGCTAACTTCAATCCATCAGTTGGATCTTTCGTGTGGGTGGAGGATCCCGATGAAGCGTGGATTGATGGTGAAGTGGTGGAGGTTAATGGCGAAGAGATCAAAGTCTTATGCACTTCAGGGAAACATGTATGTGCTTCTTCTTCTCATGCTAAATTAGAAGCAAAATAATCGTTTACGAAACTAACTTTCGTCTTTTTTTCTTTCGAGGGAAAATTCAGGTTGTTACAAAAGCTTCTAAAGCTTATCCAAAAGATATGGAAACACCAGCATCTGGAGTTGACGATATGACAAGGCTTGCTTATTTACATGAACCTGGAGTTTTACAGAATTTGCATTTACGATATGATATAAATGAGATTTATGTGAGTGATTTCGACTAACTTTCGCTCTCTAGGCATTTACTATTTTTAGTCGAGATGTGTGGACTAAACTTTCGTTTACTTATAGACGTACACAGGAAGTATATTGATTGCGGTTAACCCGTTTAGAAGACTTCCTCATCTTTATAGTAGCCATATGATGGCTCAGTATAAAGGAGCTGCACTCGGGGAGTTAAGTCCACATCCATTTGCCGTCGCAGATTCTGCTTATAGGTAATTTCATAAACAGCCTTTTTCCCGTTGTTGTTGTTGTTGTTGTTGTTGATCCTTATATGTAACATTTTCTCCTCTCTCTTTTTGTTTTAATGCAGACAGATGATTAACGACGGTGTAAGTCAATCTATTCTGGTTAGTGGAGAAAGTGGTGCTGGTAAAACCGAAAGCACAAAGTTGCTAATGAGATATCTTGCTTACATGGGAGGAAGAGCTGCTTCTGAGGGAAGAAGTGTCGAACAGAAAGTGTTGGAGGTAAAAAAAGATAACACCGTAGTATTTTCTTTGAGTCAAATCCTGTTTTTAGAAGAGTGAACAGATAACTTAAACTCTAGAGATGGTCAAATCGTTTGTCGGCTGAGTTTGCTTTTTCTTTAGCAACTAAGCTACAGAAAAGTGATGTTAGTAGTCACCCACATCGAGGGGAACAGAGATGATAGTTTCAGCTCTTTATACATATGATGTTGATTTTGCTTTAATCTGTGTCTTCTAAGCTTCTTAAATGTGCCTTTTATTCAGTCGAATCCTGTTTTAGAAGCATTTGGTAACGCAAAGACTGTCAGGAATAATAATTCCAGGTAACAAAGTTTCTTTCGTTTTTCTTGAAGCTTTTTGAATCTCACAACTCTGTGTCTTTGCTAACTCGTTTTATATGCACTTTATAGTCGTTTTGGTAAGTTCGTGGAGATTCAGTTTGATGAAAAGGGAAGGATATCAGGAGCTGCAATAAGAACTTATTTGTTGGAAAGATCGCGTGTTTGTCAGGTCTCTGATCCTGAAAGAAACTATCACTGTTTCTACATGCTCTGTGCTGCTCCGCAAGAAGTAAGTTTTTGAAATTCACTTAGGAGTATCTGAGCATTGTTTGGCATACTGATGCACATCTTATCTTCTGGAAAATTTCTGCTATCAGGTTGTACAGAGATACAAGCTAGGTGATCCAAAGACATACCACTATCTCAATCAATCTAAATGTCTAGCGTTGGATAGTATAAATGATGCAGAGGAGTATCATGCTACAAGACGAGCTATGGACGTTGTTGGGATCAGTACCGAGGAGCAGGTAGTCATCGTAGAACTGCATCAGTCAGATTTTCGCCAAATCTGCTGTTGTCTCTATAAAACGGTTTCTATACTTTGCTAATATCTCGTTTCAGGATGCAATTTTCAGCGTTGTGGCTGCCATTCTTCATCTCGGGAATGTCGAATTTGCCAAGGGAGCAGAGATTGATTCATCGATTCCCAAAGATGATAAATCCCGGTTTCATCTGAAAACTGCAGCTGAGCTTCTCAGGTAAATATCTTAAATATAGAGCGAAATGTTTGTTTTGTTATCTTCTGTTGGTTATTCATATTTTCTTCCATATCAGCTGCGATGAAAAGGCACTCGAGGAATCTCTATGCAAGCGTATCATGGTAACTCGCGATGAAACCATCACAAAAACTCTTGATCCAGAAGCTGCTACTCTTAGTAGAGATGCTTTGGCTAAAGTCATGTACTCAAGGTTGTTCGACTGGTAGGTTTCTTGATTCTACCCTAATGAAGATATTCAATAGCTGAGTCTCTCTATTTAAAGAAATCAGCTTAAAAAGCTCTCCCTTTTATAGTAAACTACTAATCCTCCATGGTCTTTGTAGGCTTGTCGACAAGATCAATAGTTCAATTGGTCAAGATCCTAACTCGAAGTACTTGATTGGTGTTCTTGATATTTACGGATTCGAGAGTTTCAAGACAAACAGGTGCTTAAGTGGTATGCTTGTTGTTTTCATATATAGTTAGTAAAGTGGATCTAGCCGTGATATTCACCATATATATGCCTCTGATCAGTTTCGTACTCAAGCTAGTGCTTGTTTTTTACATTGACGGTTGAGATTTTCTGCTGCCTATCAAAGCGTGAGCTCATGCTTGTGAGGTTATCCGACTAACTGTATTTCGTAAGAAGAGTACTATTAGATAAGTATGTAATGCAACTAATGACAATTTTCTTTACAAGATAAACTTCATTATTTGACTGCTTAGAATTGTTAATGACCCCTATAGGTGCTTGTTTCTTGTTTTTCTTTGGGTTTGTACTAACAACCGCAAGCTTTATTGCAGTTTTGAGCAATTTTGCATCAATTTGACCAATGAAAAGCTTCAACAGCATTTTAATCAGGTTTGATCAGAACAAGCTCTTTCACTCCTCGATTATTAGCCTTTTTCTCTTGCAATGCCGATCGTTCTAAGGTGTGTTATTTCGCTCTGTGCAGCATGTCTTTAAAATGGAGCAAGAGGAATATAAGAAGGAGGAGATCAATTGGAGCTATATAGAGTTTGTAGACAATCAAGATATTTTAGACTTAATAGAAAAGGTCTCCGTCTGATGATACCTTTCTGCATATTTATGCTCACTGTTCAAGGAAGCTGTTAGCTTACTCAAAAAAGTTTCGTGTTGGTTGCTCATTCTTAGTGTTTGTTTCCTTTTGTTTTGTACTCTTCAGAAACCCGGAGGTATAATTGCTCTGCTCGATGAAGCTTGGTGAGTATGAAACACCAAAAATGTTGATTCAAAGCTATGTTATTTTCTTTGCTTTCTGTTTACTTTATCAAATTTGGTTTTGTACTTGAGAAATATAGCTGAAGTTAGACTTTTGTTATGCAGCATGTTTCCAAGGTCCACGCATGAAACTTTTGCACAGAAGCTATACCAGACATTCAAAAACCACAAGCGCTTTGCCAAGCCGAAATTAGCTCGCAGTGACTTCACAATATGTCATTATGCTGGTGATGTGAGCAGCCATTGCTTTCATTGGTTCACATGATTGTGAAAAAAGTTCCAAGAAATTTCAGTTACTGATCTGTATATATGTATGGTCTAACAACCATTGGGGTATTGTTCCAGGTCACTTATCAGACGGAACTTTTCTTGGACAAGAACAAAGATTATGTCATTGCTGAGCATCAAGCATTGTTAAATTCCTCTAAATGTTCCTTTGTAGCAAGTTTGTTCCCACCAATGGCTGACGATTCCAAGCAATCAAAATTCTCATCTATCGGTACCCGTTTCAAGGTGAGTCTGATTTTTGTTTCCAATGTTGACTTAACATGCTATTATCAAACTTTTACTCAGTGAATCCATTTTGTGCTTCATTTCAGCAACAATTGGTATCGTTGCTCGAGATTCTCAATACCACGGAGCCACACTATATTCGCTGTATTAAACCAAATAACCTTCTCAAGCCTGGTATCTTTGAGAACGAAAACATTTTACAGCAATTACGTTGCGGGGTGCGAATGACATTCTCTCTGTCAACTTATTAGTTCAGTTTGCTGTGGCCATTGTTAGTTTTGAAATAGTGAAAATGTTTGTGCTCATAACTTCAGGGTGTGATGGAGGCAATCAGGATTAGTTGTGCGGGGTATCCCACGAGGAAGCATTTTGATGAATTCGTGGACAGATTTGGTATTCTTGCTCCAGAAGTGTTGGTAAACAAGTAAGATATTCCATCTCCTACGATTTCCTCTGAAGAATGATTATACTCATTTAGTTTCTTATGTGATATCTTTTATACAATAGCTCTGACGATGCTGCTGCTTGCAAGAAGCTTCTAGAGAAAGTAGGACTAGAAGGTTATCAGGTAACTGCCTCATCAAGTTGTTTGCATTGCCAGTATTGTTTCGGTAATTAGCTGCATTGAAAGTGACATGTACGTTTATAGATTGGCAAGACAAAGGTTTTTCTGAGGGCTGGACAAATGGCAGACTTGGATACCCGAAGGACCGAGGTCTTGGGAAGATCAGCAAGCATTATCCAGAGAAAAGTTCGGTCATATCTTGCTAAAAAGAGTTTCATCCGTCTGCGTAATTCTGCTAAACAAATTCAATCAGTCTGCAGAGGTATGTTTAACGTCCTGCTGTACATGCTTATTTAGCCCAGCTAGACTAAACGATTGGGTTATTCTTTGTCTTTGTTGTGATTTAGTTTCCGGACTAATTTGTAAACCTATGTGTCTCCCTTTTTGTCAGGTTATCTCGCTAGAAATGTATATGAAGGCATGCGCAGGGAAGCAGCTGCTATAAAAATCCAGAGAGACTTACGTAAGTTTCTGGCTAGGAAGGCTTACACTGAGCTATTTTCTGCTGCTGTTTCGGTTCAAGCTGGTATGCGTGGTATGGTGGCCCGAAATGAACTATGTTTCAGACGGCAGACGAAAGCTGCGACTATAATTCAGGTACCCATATACGTAGAATTTAGAAACTTGGTCCTATTAGAAGTTTAACTGCTCGGAGAACTCAAATATACATAGCGAGATCGAGTCATTCCAAACTATCCATGAATAACAATGAAAACAGTTGTTTTCCGAGTGATATTCTGATCCTGCCTCCTCACAATGCTCATTGTTATTATAGACTTGGTGCCGTGGATACTTGGCTCGGCTGCAGTACAGAAAACTAAAGAAAGCAACTATCACGACACAATGTGCATGGAGATGTAAAATTGCTCGTGGAGAACTTCGGAAGCTTAAGATGGTGAGATGTGGTTTCTTCATTGTCTATTTTTGTTCTATGGTGTCTTGTTTTAGAGGCTCACTTATGGAGAACTTGCTTTTGCATGAAATTAACAGAGTTTCCTTTATTTCGTTTTACACGTAGGCTGCTAGAGAAACTGGAGCACTTCAAGAAGCCAAGAACAAGCTAGAGAAGCAAGTTGAGGAACTGACCTGGAGATTGCAGTTGGAGAAACGGATGAGGGTGAGATTACTATTTTACGAACCATATTCTAGTACTCGTGAATTTGACCCTGAGTTCTTCTGGGGCTTCTTATGAAATTTGTGGAGAGATTTTTCATCTTGATTCAACGCTGCAGACTGACCTGGAAGAGGCGAAAAAACAAGAAAGTGCAAAAGCACAAGCTTCTTTGGAGGAATGGCAACTTAAGTGCAAAGAAACCGAGGCATTGCTTATTAAAGAGCGTGAAGCTACCAAGAAAGCTGCTGAGATTGCCCCGATTATTAAAGAGGTTCCTGTGGTTGATCAGGGATTAATGGAGAAGATCACAAATGAAAATGAAAAGCTGAAGGTTTGTGAGAATTTTTGAATCCGTAGCTTACTCACTCGAGAAGAGCTTAGTACGTGCACTATATGAGAATGCTGAAAAATGGTGTTATCCTCTGAATCGTTTGTCTTATACAGGGGATGGTGAGTTCACTGGAAATGAAAATCGATGAGACAGAGAAAAAACTTCAAGAGACAACCAAGATTAGTCAGGATAGATTAAAACAAGCGTTGGAGGCTGAATCTATAATAGTGAAGTTGAAGACTGCAATGCAGAGGTGCCCGTTGCGACACTAACTTTCCCGAATGGCTTTGTTGGGAGTTCTTGTGATGATTCCTTACTTGTTTTCTTCGAAAAACGTGTTGATGTATCGTAGGCTTGAAGAGAAAATCTTAGACATGGAAGCTGAGAAAAAAGTTATGCGGCAGCAAACAATCTTAAGCACTCCTGTGAGGACTACTACAGGACATCCTCCAACTGCACCTATTAAGGTGGAAAGTCTCTCTGCAACTCTGATATATATATTCTTTGAGATGCCTTCTTAATGGTCCTTTGTTGTTAACTACATCCTAATTCCGTTTGTAGAATTCGGAAAATGGCCCCCGAGCAAACTTGGAAACCGAATTCAATGTATAGTTCCTCCAACCAGCTATTTTGGTCTCTAGTTTCTCATAACATTTTTCATAAGCATCCGTTGTTTGTTTTTGTAGGAAGCCGAGTTTACTACACCAGCTGATGGCAATGCTGGGAAAGCCGCTGCAGAACGTCAAATTGTATGTTGGCCAATTGCTTCATAATAATTCTTCACACGGCTGTTTGCGAGCAGTTCTGATTACTTAATTTCGCTGCAGATGAATGTGGATGCTCTCATTGACTGTGTAAAAGAAAACATCGGTTTCAGTAATGGGAAACCCGTTGCTGCATTTACCATATACAAGTGCCTTCTTCACTGGAAGTGTTTCGAGTCTGAGAAGACTAATGTGTTTGATCGTCTGATTCAGATGATTGGTTCCGCAATTGAGGTAACTTGGAAATCGCTTTGTCTTTTCCAATGCAAGATTTATTTGCATATGATCTAAGTTACTTAAACTAGGAAGTTTTTCAACCGTTTCTCTTCGCAGAATGAAGATGACAACAGTCACTTGTCGTATTGGTTAACAACCACATCGGCACTACTATTTTTGCTTCAAAAAAGTCTTAAAACCGGTGGCAGCGGAGCAACACAAACCAAGAAGCCACCTGCTTCAACTTCTTTATTTGGAAGGATGGCCTTGGTTAGTATTACTTTTTTTCGTTGAGTTAATATGACTTTTTGGTTAGAACATTTTTCTTTCGATATCAGGTTCTTAACTAACCTCTCCTTGTCTTGTTCACCAGAGCTTCCGTTCATCACCCGCTTCAGGCAACCTCGCTGCTGCAGCTGAAGCTGCTGCCCTCGCAGTGATCCGTCCAGTGGAGGCGAAGTACCCAGCTCTGCTTTTCAAGCAACAACTTGCAGCCTATGTTGAGAAAATGTTCGGGATGGTTAGAGATAACTTGAAGAAAGAGTTATCAACCTTACTTTCTCTATGCATTCAGGTACCTAGCTCGACATTCTTTTGTATCCTAATGCTGTGATGATGACGTTCTTCGCACTCTCATGAGAAATTTGGTTTGTCCGAATATAATCTTTAGGCGCCAAGAACTTCTAAAGGAGGAATGTTAAGATCTGCTAGGTCCTTTGGAAAAGATTCTCCGGCAATTCACTGGCAAAGCATTATCGACGGTCTCAATTCGCTTCTTGTCATATTGAAAGAAAATCATGTAAGGCAAATCGTAGAATCTTTCCATTTGCGTTGTGCTTTGTGTGTCCCAGTCCAATGAATGATCATAGTATACATGAAATGTACAGGTTCCTTTAGTACTCATCCAGAAGATATACGCGCAAACGTTCTCTTTCATCAACGTACAACTCTTCAACAGGTAAGTTTAGTTCTTCTTGTTCACCCACTGTAAAAGTATTCACTCTGTTCTCACTTATACATGGCTTCTCGGCCTTTTTGGTTTTCTTATTATAGCCTTCTTCTCCGTAAAGAGTGCTGTACATTTAGCAACGGTGAATTTGTAAAATCCGGACTTGCTGAGCTAGAGCTATGGTGTTGCCAAGCTAAAGAAGTAAATTTCTTGAGCCATTATTGTTTCTTTCATAGATACTTACCTATTTTTCAAAAACCATTCAATCAATTTCATGTAACTTGCAGTATGCTGGACAGTCTTGGGAAGAACTGAAGCATATCAGACAAGCTGTTGGTTTCCTGGTATGCTAAACTTCATAACTTCTTGTTACAACCTTTTTAGTTTACACGAATTTAACGGAAAGTTTGTATTCACATTTCGATTAAACTTATGTCGGGTCATATGGAAAATGTAGCTCTTTCTGAAATAATACTAACATTATGTTCTTTTTCTATTTCGTCTGCAGGTTATCCACCAGAAGTACAGAATCTCATACGATGAAATCGCACATGATCTTTGCCCGGTAAGGCCTTGTTTCGGACTTCATGGTCATTCGTATTAGCTAACAATATCTTAAAACAACAAATCAAGCTTGTTGGTAAGAATTTTGCGTTTTCTCCCCATCTATTACAGGTCCTAAGTGTCCAGCAGCTTTACCGTATTTGCACATTATACTGGGATGACAGTTACAACACACGAAGCGTCTCACAAGAAGTACCTAAACAACTTTTTTCACTTCCTAAACGAAAAGTCCAATTTTGAAACCTTTAATATGCTAAACAAATTATCGAAACCTCTTGCAGGTTATATCGAGTATGCGGGCACTCATGACAGAGGAATCAAATGATGCAGAAAGCAACTCCTTCTTGTTGGATGATGATTCCAGGTACTAAAACTCTGCTATGTTACACAAAGAGAACAAGATACATCCTTAATGTTGTTGTATATGAGATATAAAACTAACTGTTCTTGGACTTTATGGTTCTATGTTCTTCTTTTTGCAGCATTCCTTTCTCGATCGATGATATTTCAAGTTCGATGCAAGAGAAGGACTTTGTAGGAATCAAACCAGCAGAAGAGCTTCTCGAAAATCCGTCTTTTGTGTTCTTACACTAAGTCCCTCTGAGAGTTGAGAAAAGCTCTTTCTTTAGCTCTGTGATGGTTTTTAGTTGATGAGATGGGGAGAGAGAGGAGGGGCCTTGCTGAACCAAAAGGAAAGTTGATAGGAAAAAAGTGTAAATTCCTCATTGTTGTGGGGCTGTTTTATAAAAGCATACCTCTGTATTTTTCTCTACTATTCTTTCATTTATTATTTTTGACCTCAGATTTTTCAATTTTTTGTTTGTTTTTTAAGTTTTAGACCGAAGATTATATGTTGAAATGTTGAGGATTGTACAAAATATTTTTAAGATTGGAACAAAGTATATGCTACTGCATTGTATAACTTTGTTAAGACGTTTTAAACGTAAAAGTCATATTTATATTGTCATTTCAATTTTAAAGCCATATTGGCCTATTAAAAATCCCGCATAAGAATTAAAATTTCTTCAAAATAAGGTTTATTTAAAATATATTTTAATTTTTATTCACATTTTCTCAAAAAAAAAGCCAAACCGTAATTAAAAAAGGTAAACGTATTTTAAATATTATACCGAACCTAAACAAATTGATTTTATCTATTCAAAAACAATCTTTTCAAGTGTAATTTTGTAACGTGTCTTAATATTTTTATTAAATGTATCTAATGAATATAAATATCTTTAAATATGAATAAATATTGAAATACTCCAATATATTTTTCACCTAATTATTATCAAAACGTGAACTAACAAACTTTAATGGTTTATATCGTTAGATACAAAAATACCAAAAATCATAAAGTGAAAAATTAAAATAACCTATAAAATTGATAAAAATAATTTATATAAACTATAAAAAATTTAGATTTAATCATTTGATATTTAAAAATAAATCTAAAGGATTTTGTTTCAAAACATTTAGGATATTAAGTGTTATCCGAATTTTGAAACATAAAAATTAAAAAATTACCCGTGCAATTGCGTGGATAAAACTCTAGTTTTGAAATTAATTCTATAACCTTTTTCTTTAACTATGAATATTGTTAATTAACAAAAAAAACAACTATGAGTATTGTCGGCCAAGTGCTTAGTATGGTGACTAATATGTGTGTGAGACAATCTTAGTATGGTGACTACAAAACTTTGACTGACCACCAAATTTAAGAATCATAACTTTGACCAGTAACCAACATTAACCATCATTAACGGTCTAATATTAGCTTATTATAAAGTTTTCATGTAATCAAATTCTTATAAGTTAATTATTAAAATCGAAATTCCATGTGCCTCATGTGTTTTGTGCCTCTCTCTCTCGTAATTCCCTGTTGGTAAACTAATTAACAAGCCTAATTATTTCTTGGTGAAGTAATTAATTAACTAATTATAGAGAGAACATTATATTCTTGCTAAATCTTTGATTAAACCAAATCAATTTATTCACAATATATAGTCAAAATAAGCATCTTTTCAAATAGATTTTGTCATGTTCTCTAAGATTATGATTCCCTCTTCAATTAAAAAATAATAATAATGGAGTATAAGGAGTTATTTTAAATTCTTCATACAATTTTAAATATGAGTAGTTATTGAAATAAATATGAGAAATTAGTTTACTCTCTTATGTATTTTGTTAGCCAAAAATAAAAAGATATATAGTCTCACTAGGCCTGATTATTACCTTAAAATTCTTGCTAAATATATATATATATATATATGCTTATATTTTTTGTTGCAAACACGTAAGAAACAAGTTTGACTTGTCTAAAACGAGAGTGAAAGAAACAAGTTTGACTTTCTACTTGAGGGAATCTGAGTAATGGTTTAAGAAAAATTTAAGATAGATCATGGCACATGCATGATCTTATTCTACATTGTTTAATCCAAATCATTAAATCTTTAAAATCGGTAAATACAAGATTTTATTTGAGAAGATTTCTAACGAAACTTGGTCAAATGAAAGTTATACACGACGTGTGGCATGCTCTTCTAATAAATTTTTCTTGACGTTTATATACAAAGGATTAACTATTTATGCTTGCTTAATTATTCAATCACTTAAATAGGTTTTATAAATTTTTTGCATGCATATTACTACGACGTGGAGGAAATATATGTGCATGCATATAGATGAAACGGCCACGTATAAGTTTCGGGAAACTTAATTTCATTAGATTCCTCTCAATAATTTAGTCTACATTATTGTATTTTTCACCAGAAATTTATTCAAGTTTTCATGCAAAAACATAAAATTTGGAATTTGGTAGACACAATTTTTCCTTCTAATTAATACTCTCTCCGTTTTATTTTAATTGTCGTTTTAGGTTTGTGCACACAAATTAATAAAACATCATTACCTATACATATAACCATATTCCAACCAATAGAAAAATAAATAAGAGATTAAAGTTAATAAATTGTATCTTGAAACTCTAAAACGATAATTATTTTGAAACGAAAATTTTTCTCTAGAACGACAACTAATTTAAAACGGAGGGAGTACTATATAACATACATATCTAAGTCTGCTAAATAATTAATATGGTAATTAACAAAAGAAAGGAATAAATACTGAATAGGATTTTACTTTTGATTGTAAAATCAAGTTACAATTTTAAAATTTTCAGAAGGTTATTAATTTTTTTTTTGGTGTTAAACCACTAATTGTTGAAAATTTAATCATTTATTTGCCTATTAAAAATAAATTAAAGAGTTATACTAATTTTTATTTAAAAAATAAGCAATTGCTAATCACTAATTTATAATTATTTCTCATATTTGTTTGTATATGCACATTCTATGGATACTACGAGTCAATAAGTCATTAATGTCTATATGCGCAAAGGCCGTTGACACAAATTTTGTCAAATCCTCTATAGATTCTTTCAACTACTAAAACTTGGCAATTATGGAGGATTGATGTTTCTTAGGATTATATATCTATTAGAAAAATTATAAGGATATTTTCAAGTTTTTTAATCTCTTAAAAATTGAATTTATGTAATATATTATACATACTCACTTTTTGAAGAGGAGCCATGTGAACCAAAATATATACAATATCTCTTGTTAAATTCAATAACATGCATAGAAAATTCCATCATTATTACACCTAAATGATAAGATATATCTAAGAATGTGATCATCTACAATTATAGTGGGAGCTCCTTAGTGAGATGATCATTGAACCTTACCACAACTTAAGATTAATAAACTATAAAAATATATCTAATATTGTACTATTCGATTTCCGTTTGATTATTTAATTTATAGATAAGACTCATCTATATATTGCAAAGTATACATATACCACCAACTTAAAACATATAAGTATAAAACTATTGCACAAAAAAATTTGTACAATATTCATAAACGCGTCGTCATATACGTCCACTACGTTAGATAATAAATTGAAGAATATGGAAACTAAAATCCAACTTTTTCATTTTGAGTTCATGTTTTCTTAAAAAGACTTATAATGGAAGATTCATAGAAAGCAATATAAAGCGAATAATATCATAAAAGGACAAAAATAAAAAATAAATAAAGATGTAACAAAGTTATAAGTTGATTTTTAAAAAATGGCATATTGGTTTGAAGTGGTTAGGTAGTTTGTAGTCAGTCGGCAGCCGAGTTGAGGTGGGCCAAAACTTAGCCCCTCCCACTGGTCTCACCATCCGATCCACATGGTTGCGTACTTGTCACCACGAGTCACCACCGGACTAATTTTATCCGGACACCAGTTAACACCTTCAGAGCCGGTCCGGAGCATAGGCAATAGAACCGATCGCTTAGGGCATCACGATCTTAAACAATCATTTTAATAGTATATGGGGCATTACAAAAAATTTTGCTTAAACAATAAGGGCACAAATTTTTAATTATGCATAGGGCATTATAAAAATTTTGAAAATGTCGGACCGGTACTGAACACCTCATTGGTTTATTTGACACAAACAAGTCACTATACTAGGGCTGCACGTTTGGGTCCCGTTCGAATTTTGGTCGGATTTGGATCCCGAACTTTAGCCTTATAAGATCCGTTTGATTTTTGAAAAGTTTGAGCCGATGCAGTTCGAGTTAGAGCTAGACATTTTAGTTGAAATCCGAACTCGAACTCGAACCAAAATATCCGAGCCGAACCCGATATTTGAACCAAATAGTTACCCGAAAGGGTCTTAATCTCATGCAATTCAAGTTTCGGGTAATATCCAATCCCATCAAGAACTCTAACGGATATCTGAAAAACTTCTGGAGACCTTGAACTCGAAACCTAATAAAATGTCTGAAGATATCCAAATAGCCGGATAAATATCCCAAATGAGTATTTGAATCGATTTGAAAACTCCAAACATTCGAAAGAAACCTGAAATACTCGGAAAAAAAATCCTCGAAAGAGTTCGAGAAAAACTCGAAAACCCGAACCCCAATACCCGAGCTGAACTTATCTGAATCCAAATATCCGACCCGAACTTACCCGAACTGAACTCCGAGTCAAAAATTAAAAATACTCGAACGGGTATTGCAAGGTTGGAGTTCATGACTGAACCTGACTCAAATCCGATCGGATACCTAAACGCCCAACTCTACTTCGATTTTTCCGGTTCTGGTACTTTTGGCTTAAAAGACTTACACAATTCTCGTGCAATACCTCACAATCATCAAAAAAAAAGTGGAGGAAAAATATTAAATGAACAAATTAAGCCTAACCAATTCATGAAATACTCGTATACTTAATATTTGATTCAAATTTGACCTAGTTCGTTTATTTTCACACTTACACAAAACTACAAAAAAATATATATCACAAATATTTTCTCAATTTTGCTTCTTCATAGGACCATACGATCAGAAGAATTTGGGTGATATGTATATAAACAATAAATATCATTGGTCCATTTCTCTAGTTGATTACCCTTTCACATCATTAAATTTTAAAACTATATCTTCATAATATTCAAAGCTATTTAATCACTACAAGTACCATTTCAATATATCCTAAAGATTATACTTTTAATTATCACCAACTAATTTTATTTATGCTAATAATCGGAGCATATGATTACGGATTGTTATGAGATACTCTAATCAAAGTCCCATCAGCAACTTTGGAAGAAAAGAATCGAATAATTCCAAATGAAAAAAGCATAAAAATAACATTAAACTATTTCGCATTTTAAGCAAAAGCATATGATTAAATGAGAAACCTTCATAAACTATTACATTTTAATTATTCACACTTATTGAATAGCTTTTGTATTTATTTAATGTAACAAACAAAAGAACCTTATAACGCGCAAATCACATGCAACTTCCCTTATATAAACACATCCTCACTACTTCTAACTCCAAACACAATCCAAAACATTTCATTACTCCAAAACAAAACTTATTCAACATTTTTTACGATCAAAATCACCCAAAAACTTTATTCTATCTCACTACATATACTCTCAATTCTATCAAACTCACCCCAAGATATGGAGAACATGTTTAGACTCATGGGAAGTGAAGATTCCACTAACCGGAGAAGATGCATTTGGGTTAACGGTCCCGTTATCGTCGGAGCCGGACCATCGGGGCTAGCCACCGCGGCGTGCCTCCGCGAGCAAGGTGTTCCCTTTGTGGTATTAGAAAGAGAAGATTGTATAGCTTCACTATGGCAAAGAAGAACTTACGATAGACTCAAACTTCATCTACCAAAGAAAGTATGTGAATTACCCAAAATGCCCTTCCCGGAGAATTACCCCGAGTACCCAACGAAACGGCAGTTCATTGATTACCTTGAGGCTTACGCAACCCGATTCGAAATAAACCCTCAATTCAAGGAGTGTGTACAATCCGCTAAGTACGATGAGGCCAGCGGTTTATGGCGAATCAAGACAACGACTTCGGATGGACCGGAGATGGAATATATCTGCCGGTGGTTAGTGGTGGCGACGGGAGAAAACGCCGAGAAAGTTGTGCCGGAGATTGATGGGCTCAAAACAGAGTTTAACGGCGAGGTGATACACTCGTGTGAGTATAAATCCGGCGAGAAATACAGAGGAAAGAGTGTTCTTGTCGTCGGATGTGGAAACTCCGGCATGGAAGTTTCACTTGATCTCGCTAATCACAATGCTAATCCTTCCATGGTTGTTCGTAGCTCGGTGAGTGAATTATACAAAGTTTCAAACTTTTGCGATTTTTAGTGATAAAGTTTTGAGCTTTAAGCTAATGGGTTTTCGAAATTCGATTAGGTTCATGTGTTACCAAGGGAGATACTAGGCAAAGCGACATTCGAAATATCGATGTTGCTGATGAAGTGGCTACCTTTGTGGTTAGTAGACAAGCTTTTGTTGATCCTCTCATGGTTGATTCTCGGAAACTTGACAAAGTATGGACTAAAGAGACCTAACTTGGGACCAATGGAGCTTAAAGTTGTTAAAGGGAAGACTCCAGTTCTTGACATTGGTGCTGTTGAGAAGATCAAATCCGGGGAAGTAGATATCGTCCCCGGAATCAAACGCTTCTTCAGTCGCCAAGTCGAGCTTGTAAACGGGCAGAGATTAGATCTCGATGCGGTGGTTCTTGCTACCGGTTACCGCAGCAACGTACCTTCTTGGCTTCAGGTGAGGAAAAGGAGAAAAAATTTTCAGTTTCGACAAATTTTAAAAGGTTTCTTGTGTCACAAGAAAACTGAATCTGTTTTCAAATTTCTTTAGGAAAACGATTTGTTTTCGGAAAACGGGTTTCCGAAATCAGCGTTTCCAAACGCTTGGAAAGGGAAATCGGGATTATACGCGGCCGGATTCACGAGGAAAGGATTAGCAGGCGCATCAGCAGACGCAGTAAATATCGCTAAAGATATTGGAAACGTTTGGAGAGAAGAGACCAAACGACAGAAAATGAGAACACGAGTAGGTCACCGAAGATGCATCTCAGTTGCTTAAGCCACAGGTTAAGGCTTTTTTTAAACCTTCAAATTATTTTATTTTGAAGGCGTTTGCGTTTTGGGAAGATAAAAAAAAAGTGTGTCTTTATTTTATTTATTATTTCACTTGTAAAAAAAAAAGTATACATATACATATACAAAAGAGAGCCCTCTCCTAAACACCTAAACAGTGTTTGTTTTTTGAAAGCTGTTTAGGCATTTTGTATTAACTAGGATGACGTGGCTTTCTATTTTTTTTTATTTCATGTTTTGGTAATGGTTTATGTAATGTAATAAAGATATTGTCTATTAATACACATATGTTTTTTTTAATCTCTAACATCTACAAATAAATTTCTCTTTGCTACATAATAAGTTTTTTTTTTTTGTTAAGAAACAATATTCAAAAAAAAAAGAAAGAAGATTTTGATAACCTTTATCAAACTTCATGAAGTTTTTAAAAGGCCTAAATTTTGGCCCACTAAAAAGGGTTTAGTTATGTTTAAAAAGGGTTTAGTTACGTTTAAGACTTTTAATTTATGTTGTTCTTCATTTTATTTTTTTGGGTATAAAAGTTCCTTTATTCGACTACTCCTTCAAGGACAATAACAAAAGTGGTAGATTACATCGCATCATGAGAGCCGAAACAAACTCTTGAGAAACACATCTAAGTCATTAAAAATATGACGGATTTCTTCCTGGAAATAAGTTGTGAGTTTGAACCATGCTGGAAAGAAACTATCTCACGATGTCTCTGGACACCCACACGGATATGAATCTTTGCTTTCAACCCATTTGAATATCCAGGGAGGAAGTTTATCTGTGGGCTGGCCTCCCACCCAAGACTTAGGTCTGATTCTTTAATAAAACTGAATTTTGAAAATGTTTTTCTATTAAAGCATGAGAAGGGAAATGTTTTACAGGC